>CM062838.1:20262959-20366612 GCA_031772345.1 Himalopsyche anomala
ATCCTTTTTCCTGGTTGTAATTTTAGCAGTATCTTCTTTTATCGAACATAAAAGCTGCATTTAGAAACTAATCGACATTTTCAGCTCACATCCTTCTGATAGAACGTGTATCAAGTTGTGTATACATTGTGAATATCGAAAAAAGCTCCTTTGAAAAAACTGTGAGTTACTTTCTTTTGGCTTTACACAGTCGAATAAACTTGTGATGCATTTTACCATAAACTGTTTGATGAGAAATCGTTGTTAGTCCTATATTATCTTTTCAGTTAGGTCAAGAAAAAAATGGGATTAGGAAAATGTTTATAGTTATCTGATCGTAATCTCTATTGCTCGGTTTTCAATATCAAAGTAGGACAGCTGAAAACATCAAAGACATTCATATCTACATCAATCGACTTTTTAATATCTTTACAGAATTCATCTTCAAGGTTCTAAACGGAAACATTGGGTAATTAAGAATCATAGAAAAAAAGGACTGTATAAACCTATATCAAACAAGGGAAGATTATATTTGTGGTTCGTGGTCGTAATCTCCCAACTAAACCCGTTAAAAGTTTGATTATTTGTAGTATTAACACACAAAAAAATATTTTTGGATACGGATAGATCTGGGAAGAGTATTATTTATTATTTCAGGTGGTAAATATTTTATTTGAATCATAAAACGCATAATTAAAATTGTAAAGTAAACTAATTCTGTATTACTTTTGAATATCTTTATAAAAGCCATTAGGTACTACGATTTTGTGCCTAGATCTTTTTTTGCACTCATCTGCGTACATGTGACACTCTACAGTTGTCGATTTCAAGAAGGGGATCGATCCCAAATGGTATTTTACGCTCAATACTACCAATTTGTTTACAAATGTTAACCTTTTTGAAAAAATCTTTTATTTATTTGCAACAAACCACTGTTGGATGTGTCTAGTATCCATATCTGAAGAAATGACTAAAAATCAATAAGAATATGAGAACGGCGATAGATTAGATGACAAGATACTTGGACGTACGGGTACGGCGATACTCATCGAACGCATAGTAATTTGCCACTGAAAGATTTGTAACTTTTTGATGAATTTTTTAAATTATTTTTCACGAAACTGCACTGGCTGAATGGAGATCCATGAAAGGGATTGCGAGCGGATGCGGTCAGGGGAGGGGTGAGACGCAGCGCGGAACGTTCTGCGTCCAATTTTATTTACATACTTACGCACAGTAATTAAATCGAGTCATATGTAGTAGGAGACAGGGACAGATGACAGGGGGGGACGTCGAAAGAGTACAACACGATCGTTGTCCTTGGGAAAATCACCAAAAATTGCTCTTGAAAAGGGGGTTTGTGAAATTGATCTTCCTATGCTATGTACCTTATACAATAAACCAATATGAACAAGCGTTTTAATTAGTGGCGTATTTAAATAACTACTATTACATTGACTGTTATATAAAGAAAGGGTGGCGGTCTTCGTTTTATACAACAGTACAGCCATCGGTTCGAATCTCTGAATGGCCACTGTAATAAATGAATGTTTCCTATTTCGTCCAGTTTTTAAGATATGTTGATAATTTAGGGCAGGGTTTCCCAAACATATTTTGGGATGGAACACTTTGCAAGTCCGGAAAATTCAACGGAACACTTGTCAAATCTGGAAATGCTACCCGAACACAGTTTTTTTTAGGTTGGGTAATTCTTAATAGTAAAAATAATAGTTAATATTAAGTATTGATTAATTATCTTTAAAACATATTACATACAAATATTAGAAAACAAAGTTCATGGTGATTAAAAATCTCTGCCTGTACCTAGATATTTGACGTTTTTAACATCACTGGAGATTTACTATTGCTCGATTTTTGATACAAAGTAGAAGATGCTTAAATGTGTTGTAGCGTTTGTTACCATTCCAAATTTTTGCGAAACACGTATTTAGGTCCTACGGAACATAGTTTGGGAAACCCTGATTTAGGGAATGTTGTTCAATACTCTTTTCCAGTCCGGCTCTTTTATTGTGACAACTGTGTCACAGCGCCCTAAATTTTTTTGAGCCCTTGGGAGAAAAGTGAACCATGTAGCAAAATGGTAAAAAAATTTGCTAGGTGATTTGGAATATTTGTATTTATTTCATTGAATATAATTACGATTCATTACAAGCAATGTTCCTTCTAAGGCAAGAGGTTAGCTGCGCGGAAATTTCAAAGACTGCGCGGACCGATCAAATATTAATTGAACAACTGTCTTCTAGTGCGCGCCAACCCGGAATGAGTGCGCGGGGGCCTCACAACTGCTGCGCGGCCGCGCACGCGCGCAGCTTAGAGAGAGCATTGATTACAAATAAAGTCAACTTATTAAAAAAATGGTAAAATGTATTCTTATCAGTTGATAATGCTCACCATAAGCGAAACCGGCCCTGTATGTTTTGGCGATATCTCTTTGGTATTGTCAATTTCCTTCAAATATTAATTATACCGTAAAATTTCCACAGGACATTATCAAAATGTAATTAAAAATAATGTCTCTATTAGTTAAACAATTTAAGTGTAAATATTATACATATTCATTAGTAAAATCAATTGTATTTTTATTCAACTAAATATTTTAAATTAACATAAAAATTCGTTTATGCTTTAAAACAGACGCTTAGATTGAATATTTGGTCGTTAAACGATATTATTGTTATTTTTATACTTAGTTTGTTTTTTTTGTAAGTATAAAAGCATTCTTAGACAAGAAACTAACAATAAAATTCGTTAAGCGGCGTATAAATCTCGAAAATATTTCTGATATCTAAAATAATATAATGTTCTTTTAACGATCGCATTATTTCTTGTACGTTCATTCTTGCAATGTTGTAAAAATATATTTCTTTTTTATGGTAATTCAAGTTGTTTTTAATAGAATTTAAATTTTTTTCACAGATGGTGTTGCCATTCTGAGGTCAACTGTGATATGGGTATTTTGTTGGAAGCTATCTCGGCGGCATTGCCTGATTGAAGTATGGGTATTGTTTGATTATTTAAGATCAGCATACTATCCAAACATCGCACAACTTTACACGACCAAATCTTGTAATGGATATAATAGTGCTAAAGTCATAAATACAATGCTTAATCAACTTTGAATTTCCGAATTAATTTGATTATTGTATTGTATTGTCGAGTCCATGGCGTAGTGGTTAACTCTGTTGGCTTCAGTGACAGATATTACGTGTTCGAATCCCAGTACAAACAGCATATTTTCAATCAATTTATCGATTTCCGCCCAAAGGCGTAAGTGTTTATAGCGTTTAAAAACTCTCTCCTACTATTTCAATCCTGTAATAACGGGTTGTAAAAATATCCATTATTTAACCACTACTCCTTTTCTAACCCTATCCTTGTATACCTACCAGTGGCGGATTACCTAATAAGCAGTGGCGGACTATCCTATAAGCGAATGAGGCAAGCGCTTGGGGCCTCAAAATATCTGATATTATACATACTTTCCGTTTACATTTAAATTTATTTGTATAATTTGAAATGGAATTTTCTGATGTTTTTATGTTATCCGAAAAACAGAGCCCCCAAATTTTATTGCGACTGGGGCCTCTCATGTGGTTAATTCGCCACCGATACCTACTCTATTCGAAAAAGAGAAGTTGATCTGGATAACAAACAGTTCTCGTATAAATAAATCTGTGAGATATGTCAATTTAAAAAAATGTTAAATAATGAATTAATGAAAAACATTAAATGATCAAACAAAATTAACCCATCAAAGTCGAAGTCCATTTTATCGACTATAAATTTTTATATGTATTTTTTATACTCAACCTAAATTGTCGTATTGACCTTTTGGTTTATTATATTTGTGCAACCCTTATTGTATAAACAAATTAGATAAGAAACTGAGAGCCCGATTCGCAGATTTTAAACATATATAACGGGTAAGAAACAGTCAAATATGAATCGGAAATTGTTCTGATAGTAATTATTGCTTGCCATTAAATCTAATACATTTGTATACTTGATATCATGGTGAGGACAAGACGACAAAATAAAAATAATGTAGTATAATTAAAACTTAATTATGGAGATTCCGGAGTACATATAAATGTTTACTATATTCGGAAGTGGAATAAAAAAATACTCACTTGAATACGTGTAAATTAAAACGTTAACAGATAAAGTAGAGCGAATGACCTTTTTATACCCTACGCCCTTGGACGTGTTAATTTACTACGTCCACGTAATCAACTGTACTTACGAATTGGAAAATTAAGATAATTATATTTATAACACCACAGGTGTCTTTGATTGCATAATTATCGTAAATAATAGAAAGGAAAACCTTTGTTGTCCAAGTAGCCTTGCAAAGGTATTTAAATCGATTAAACAATTAAGATATGTAAAATTTGGTTTTTTTTTTTTTTTTGGATATCAAATTTATGGAGCTTCAAGTACCAGGACGCGCCAGCGTCAAGGTTCTTCCAGTCTCCTTCATCGATAAAGATTTTGAAAAATTGTAAATTGCATCCCCTTACCGTCGTTCGCAGACGGAAGGGCGCGATCACTACAGAGATAAGAAGTTCACGGGAACTCCATATGCATCATTTTGCAAATCACATTCCATATACTTCCTCCATACTATATCCGTACATGTACACACACATGCGGATACATACATACACACATACAGTATACAAATTGTTTTTAAACAAAGAGAGTCATTTTCGTGATGCTAAGTTCGTTCTAAAATTGACAATTTTATACGACATAAGATCTATGGAGGGTCGTCGAGCAGGACTGCTCTGGGTCTAAAACGATTCTCAGGCAGTGTCTCGTCATAGTTGTGGAGATCAGAGATCGTTGGGTTAGAATGTTTTCCTACCTCGCTGTGAAACTTTTGTGATATTTCACGAACGAACTCGCGGATGGTAGGTATTTTCAAGTCTCTGTGAAGCAGCGAGTTACGCACGTACCACGGGGCGTTACATATCTGTCTCAGTGATTTATTTTGGACAATCTGGAGAGTCTTCATATGTTTACGGTGAGCATACGTCCATATTGGAGCAGCGTACACCATGATTGGACGAGTAATTGCTGTGTAGAGGAGCAGCTTGCTTTTGAGAGTAAGTTTGCTTCTCGCGTTAAGCATAAAGTACAACCTTGCCTTTGTAGCATTAGCTTGACGTTTTTTAATCGCGACGTGTTCATTAAATTTAAGTCGACTATCTAGCGTGAGTCCAAGATACTTAACCGAATTGGACCACTTGATCTCTGCGTTGTGCATGCGTATGCAATATGTAAAATTTGGTTAAGTATTATGTGTGACATGAAGGTGTTAAAAATTTTACCAGAAAAACTTTTTCCTTGCATATCGAATGTAGAAAGGAAAAAGGACGTAATCCTCAATTTTCCGAAACAGCTTTTTTTCGATAATCACAATGTTAAGACTGTGAATGGAATATTAACAACAAAACCAAAAAACATAAAACGATTGAAAAAATGCTGCTCGTGCTAGGCGTAAGTTGGGACTAGAACCCGCGAGATCAGCCACTAAAGCCAATGACTTAACCGTTGCCCGACAAAAATCTGAAATTATTTTTTGAATGTTTAACTGTATTGTTACATTATAAATATATTTTTTTATTTGTGTTTATAACGTACACATAACACAGACACACACATATTGAGAGCGACTGTTTATTTTTTATTATTTTTCTGAAGAAGATTGCAGCGCAAATTATCCGAATATGATTGTGTGGCTACGTCGAATCGATCACGTTCCCCGTATGAACAATAATGAGCTGATCAAAAGAGTTTTATTATATTATTTTATTATGTCCATTAAAAATAATAAAGTTTAACAGCTCTCATTCGGTCAATGGTCGAATTACCGATAAACGATATTTTTCACTGTTAAATACACAACTGATAATTTTGAGATCAAAAAAATGTCAATAAGTAACTCGTTGTGGAAAAGCAATATATTAAAAAAATTAACCCTTTTTTGCACAATACTCGCAATGATAAAAACCAGTTTTTTATAAATAATCTGAGACTAATAGAATAAAGTGTTTTGAATGAATTACAGTTTTTAGTTTACTAAAAAAGAGTCTCCCAAACTTATTGTGCAATGGAACACTTTGGAAATCTGAAAATGTTACCGGAACACAGCTCATTTTTTAAGTCGAATAATTCTTTATTCTAAAAATGTTATTAAATCACTCATTATTTATTAACCCTTTGGTTACGGAGCAGCGATATATCGTTGCTGATTTTACCTCTAATTAAATTTATAGTATCATTTTCACCTTTATAATATTTTTTTTCTGTAATTCTTTTAAATTTGTATTGTTTTTAATGTAATATTTTTTATTTAAATAGGTTACCTTAAAAAAATGTGAAGGAAAAAAAATAATTTCGAAGTCCTTAAAATTTTTCAAAAATCCACCCCGTATTTTTCGAAAGTTTTTCAAAAAATCGCTTAGTAACGAAAGGGTTAATTAATTGTTTTAAAACGTGTTACATTTAAATATGAGTGAATAAAGCTCTTAGTGATTCAAAATCTTCGCTTCTTCCTAGATATCTGTAGTTTTAAAAAATAATGGAGATTTAACATCACTCGATTTTAAAAATAAAGTAAAAATGAAATAGAAGAATCACTTTTAGGGTGTTAACTGTCAATAATTGGTGTAAAGGCATTATAATAATAAAAACACAATATTCCTTTGTACTTTATTCCACTTTATTTAAGTGGAATAAAATACAAAAGAATATTGTGTTTTTATTAATGAAATAGAAGATGTTTAAATGTATTGCATCGTACATTACCATTCAAAATTTTTGCGGAATACATAATTAGGTCCCACGTAACACAAATGTTCCGCGGAACATAGTTTGGGAAACCCTGACTTATAGGGACAAAACATGTGTCACTTGTTAATGTACTTCCCCGAATTTGAAGAAAATGATGATGACCATAACAGTGTGTGAGTTTGATTACAAAATAGTTATTTCACATGTTTTTGTATAAAAATAAAAAGAATTTGCATACTCGGAAAGGCAGTTAGTTTGATAACAGAATTCGTTTTGAGTTAATGGTGCGGTTAAATAAAAAATATATTCACCTACGCCTGAAAGTGCTTTGTGATTATGTAAGTCAAAGTGCGTAATAATCATTGCTCGAGGAAGGCGTATTGTCTACAAAGTCATGTCTTGTAAATTGTTAATGATTATAATTTTTTCTCAGTATCGTTTGTTTTCATTTGCTCTCTTATACAATTGGTCAAACAAATGATGATCAAAAACAAGTTCATTAGCCGTATATCTATTTGAAAATATAATCTATGCGCTGTATTAATTATTAATAGACTGTTCGTCGTATCTTTTAGAACTTTTTTCCCGTTTGGTGTAATAAACTAAATTTAAAAAAAGCATTATTATTGTACATATTTACATTACAGGATTATCAACTGATCGTCATGAACGAAACCGGTCCTGATCTTGTTAAATAAAAGTAGAAATAAGTACAAAGGAATATTGTGTTTTTTTTAATATAATGACTTTCCGCCAAATATTGACAGTGGACACCCTAAAAGTAATAAGTTAAACATATTATATTTTATAATGAAAATTTTAAACCCCTTTTCAACACGATACAGAGCTGCCTCGTCCCATTATTTTATTAATGTGCTAAATATTTCGCTTTAGAAAAGAAAAAAATAATAGTAAAAGGAAACTTGACTTGCTTAGCCAATTATTTAATGTGACAAATAATAAGCGTATGTATACATTAATATACTTAAGAATTAATTACACACCACATTGAATCTAAAGAGGAATCAAGAATATCATATGACTGAATCATAACCAGCCTTGTCCAGTTCACAAAAACGAAAGAAATGCGTTGAACAATAGGTACGTCATCTCTATTAGATATTCATTTTTATCCAGGGCCAAATACGACTCTCACTAAAAATTGTCTTACAATGATAGAACATGATTTATTATCATTGTCATATTTGTCTTTCCTAATGGCGAACAAGTTAGGCATTTGAAAGGTACTGAAAAAAATTAATGAAGAATTTTCAACAGGTAACAGTGAATACAGGTTTCAAATATATAAGGTAAAAAAAGCACACTAAGGAATGAGTATTTTTTGAACATAACGAATCTGAAAATTTATCACTGATTATTTAAGCTGAATAATTTTTGCCGCCTGTGTGGTCGAGTGGTCAACGTCGTTGGCTTCGGTTACGGAGGTCACGGGTTCGAATCCCAGTACGGAAAGTTTTATAAATTGATTTTTCAATCGAATTATGAATTTCCGTTCGAAGGCATGGATGTACGTGATGTATTGAATTCTCCCCTCCCACCCATCCTATCATATGAACGGGGCGTATCGAGAGCGGTTAGTTAACCACTAGCCCTGTCCTAGCCCTATCCTTCTATTCCTACTCTCTTTGAAAAAAAAGGGAGGTTGAGCAACTGAGTAACAAGCAGTTCTCGTAGAAACACTTCTGTTGAGATAAACTCCATTAGGAGTCCATATGCTCCACATTGGGAGCGGACATGGAAAAAAAATGATTGGACAAGTCTGGTTTTGGTACACATGATGTTGCAAATTTATTTAATGTCTCAAAAGTAAAACTCACCCAGAATCACACTTATTGAATATTTGCCCTTTCCCAAACAATGATTCGTTGAAATTTGTGTTCTCCGGGGTCAGCTGGGGCAACGCAGGCAGCCGGGAATATTATTATTCGGGTGTTTCGCTGACTCAAGTGACTGGAAAGAATATTTTCTTATGAATATTCATCGATATCAAATTTGTAAACAAAATTAAATTGTTTGTAATGGTTTGACTGTGCCGCAGCGGCTGCGAGTGGGGGCTCGTAATGGCTTTATAATAAATTCTGGGAATTAAATCCAGATATTATGTAAAAATACAATATTTAACGCAGTAGTGAAGACCCTGTTGTTTTTGGAGTTAGGTTGAATCTTGGAGGAACATTTATGTAACACACAATAGACGCGCTACAGTGATAATATCCGTTTTCTTCTGTCACATTACGAATTAAATTTTAATCATGCACATTTTTTATGAAATAACTAACTAAATCGTCTTTATTATTATCTTCTGGTCTATAGAGTCAAGTTACAAAGGTTCTAGGACTTTCGTGCTACCTAGTAATGCATTTTAGTGTTTGAAATTACATCAAACTCTTTCCCGGAATCGGATAACATCATAATTGTTCAAAAAAACTTCTTATAACTTCTCGAAATTACCGGACGTTTATATTTCTTGAGGATTTTGGTTTGTCCTGTTTATTTTAGGGTCACTGGTTTGAATCAGCGGTAGGCTGACAATATCTTAACAAGGGGTTCGGTAAATGTTATCCATTTTTTTATCCATGTCCGCTCCCTATGTCGAGCATATGGTTTCCTAATGAAAGTATCTCAACGAAAGAATTTTCTATGAGAACTGCTTGTTACATAGTCGCTCAACCTCTATTTTCCAAAAAGACTAGTAGGGATAAAATGATAAGCATAAGACAGGACTAGTGATTAACTAATAGTAGCGCCCAGTTGAATTAAAGGATCGGAAGAGTGGGAGGCAATCTTAAGACATCACAAACACCCATGCCTTCGAACAGAAAATAGATAAAACTATTTTTCAATTTTATCCATCTACAGAAATTGCAGTTATGTGATGATTTGATCTAAGACGAATGATTTTCTTATCTTAACAAGGGGCTCGCCGGCCACGCCGAAATTTAACAAGGGGCTCGCACGAGCCCCCTCCAGCCCATCCCTGGTTTGAATTCCAGAATGTAATCATTAGTAAATTGATTTTGCGATATAACGAATCTATTACCGAATATATGGATTACGAGAAGCTTAAAAAAAGCAATGAACTACTGTAAATATTCTTACTTCTTATAAAGTCATATTTTTAATGTCGTCTTTTGACTAGGTGGAAGAACCAGCTCGAAATACGATTTTTTTAAAAATAAAAAACAAATCAAATTTATTTATTATTTATAACTAAAAATATGTTCATAAATAACACCTTTGACAAGATTTAAATTAAACATAGCACAGAGAAATATATTCGTTTTTCGTTTACTGCTCTTTTTCGCTCATCGCTGGAAATATTTAATGAAGAAATCTTGAATAGTATTAATATGTTTTTTTGTGAATTATGAATATATATATGATGAGTTTTTTTTTTAAATATCTTCATACAAACGTATTTTTATTCTTAGTGGATTATTTTAAAAACGTTTTCAATCAAAAAATCAGTACAGAAAATAAATTTGCTTTTCTGAACAGTGACATTTTGAAACAGTGCAAAAACTGCACAAAAAGACGATCGGGTATTATAAACTAGTAATTTTCATAAATTAATCTTTTTTAATAATAATATATCATTAAAATGGTAATCAATTCTGTAACATGCCAATATTGATACAACTCTTAGCAGATTTAAAATGTATGAATTCATCGTGAACAATTTTATTAATATATGTGATGATTTTTATACGTTCTTAATTCGATTTTGCCTAATACTCCGTAGCGAAATACCGATATTTTTACAATATTATAAAACCACAATTTACATCAGAAGTCTGCTTCTGGTAATACTCGTATTGCGATTCCTACTTACAATCACTTAATGTTGAAAAACTACAATACAAATGCTCCATAAAGTCAGCGATTTTTTAGATTGTATTGATCGTCATAGATTAACAGTGACTTTATTATAGTAAATTGTACACCTTTGTCTAACACTTAAAAATAAATGTTTGGATTCACAGAGGGCAGCGGTGGATACAACAATAAGTTCCGATACGCATCGTCGTAATTATATCATACGGTTAAGCGTGAGTATCAGTTTATTCTGACACATGGCTTTTTTAGCGACATAGGCTGTTAATATCCAAAATGATAACATCATCGTTTTGGATTATTTCCCCTAACGTGATTTAGTTTTGATAACATCATTTGGGTCTAATTGGTTGCATTTTGATAACAATTGTAGGCACAAGGAAATCACAGTACAAATCTAAAATTAATATTGCCTACTTTTAAATAATAAAAAATATAAAAAGTTTTACACAAATTCCTTTATTAAAGTTAAATTCTTTTTTCACTTTTCTGTGGCGAAACTGTATTTTTATGCAACTCGATGTCATTAAATATAGATTTTTCAATTTAAATTTGAGATCTAAGACATGGGTGTTTGTGATGTCGATTTACCTCGAGTTTATCTCGTGTGACTTATAATACTAAAATTCTCATCGAGTTTTTCTCGTATAATATTTCAACTTTTATAAAATACTTTTAAATACTTTTCGAGATCCATTCATTTTATTCATTGTTTTGTTCAAATATTAACTTATGAAACGTTAGTATTTTATGTTTCGATATATTTAATAATTTTATGGTAAATAATGAATATAAGTAGACATGTTTTTTAAAATCTATTTTTGGTCATTTCATCATTTTTGTGCATACAAAATGTTCAATTTAAGTGCCAATTTAATATATATTTTTATTAGACTTTAATTACTAATAATAATAATTTAGATAAAGTTAAACAAAATTTATATAATTGACAGATAACAATTAAAAATAAAATTACAAAATTGTTTGGTATTTAAATATAATACAACAAATATTAGACAAAATACAATATTAATTAATTAAATTTTAAGCATCGAGCATGCTTCCACATATGCTAAGTTAAGATTTTTGTGACAATATCGTGATGCTGAAATTAGTTAAATTAAATTAAATGAAAAATTAGCTATTTTTCATCAAAGAGTATATTAATTAGGTGTAAAAAAACATACAAATGACTTATACTCTTTTCGCCGACGACCGAAAATTCTTCGTCTCGGATGGTAGGACATGGTTTGTTAACCAGGAAATCCTTTCGGCGCACGCTCGTCCCGCATTCGTTGGACACCCCTTAATTTAATTATGTACCTGTCTGCGTATCAGGCTCGCACACTGCGATTTTTTTTAATGCCTGCTGATCACAGATAGCGGTCATTACGGCACACCATAGGAATAAACGCAACCATTGTTATGGGTGGAATTAGTTTTGGTGCATTTCTGTCGGCAATTACTCGCTTATTGGCGGAAAGTAATTTTAAGTGGGCCCGGCATCTGACTGCAAAGACAAAGAACATCAATAAAATTCGAACACGTTCCACAGAAAACCGTGTAATCCGAAAGACTCCGGTATAAACAGTCCACCTCCACGATTTCGAATTCACAGCCTGAGTATTCCTGAGATTCTAGAAATGTTACTAAGCTTGTGACAGTTTTCAGGTTTGCCTTACAACCTATTTATGAAAAGGGAATAAATATAGTTTAGTAATATTTCTTTCATATTATAATAATAAACAGCAAGCGTCCTTTCTTTTAACCCTTCGACTAAGCCGCTTCCGAGCAGCTTTAAGACCCTCCAAGGACGAGCGTGACCATATGGTCACAGTAATCACCGTTGTCTATTGATCCCACTATTCATCCTTTTTCTACCTGAATACATACAATGAGTTGATTTTACTCAAATTTGGTTAAAAAGGATACAGACTTCAGTGAGTCATCAGCCGCGGGGACGAAAACAACTACCAAAAGTTGAATTTTTGTTTATTTTATCAAAAAATAAAATTATTGACACTACTTTTACTAGTATATTTGTGTTGAAATTATGTCGATCTAAAGCAGGCGTGGGGATCGTGCGGCCTTTTGGCTACTCTGGTACGGCCTTCTGGCCATTTCTGTACTTCTGTATGTAAATTCCCTACATATTCTGACGGTAAATTCCTGTTTCCGGCCAAAGATTCCCTACTCAATGTTTACTGCGGCCTTATGTCAAATCAGAAAAATGAATGCGGCCTTTAGAGAAGAAAAGGTTCCCCACCCCCGATCTTAAGAGTTCAAGTTGTAAATATTATAATTTCACCCCGAATGTTTGTGTGCCCATGCGGTCACGCACGTCCTTACCACTGTCCGTACACAATATTACACGGTAATAAAAGAATGAGCATGACCATATAGTCATGCGGGGTTTCTATACAACGACTTTGTTGTTTTTTTTTTTTTAATTTTTGTTAGAAATAAAAGATATCCGTGACTTTAATTAATATGGCTTAAAAAATATTTTTTATCGAAAAAAATCTCTCGTCTTTGATTAAACGCATTCTCGTTTTTTAATATGCTTAAATTTTATTCATATAGAACTTAAATACGCTTTGAAAGAATAGCTGACCAAGCGCTTGAAATTAGCAAGCAGTACCTGATTGCATACTATTATAAAAGTAAAACAACAAGCCAAGCACATTATTTTCTTTCGCGATTAATATTTTTACACCTCGCATTGTATAAACTTTGAATAAGTGTATTATTAACAGTAAAAAAACACTTAATGTTCCTTCCCATAAATCAAATTTTATTACTCGGCCATGCAAAGGGAAAGAAAAGTTTATATCGTTAAAACTTTGCTTAATTTCTCTAATATTATACAAAGCTTTCGTATGGTTACGAAGGGAACTCTTAAGCAGTAGTTAGACTGAAGGCGATTTGAAAAATTACTGAAGATTCGTTATTTTATTATCTACATTTCAGTAACTAAGCGAAATAGGATCATTGCATTAGTAGTATTTAATTACAGAGATCGAGATCTGACTAAAGATATCAGCTACCCTCATTGCGAAAATATAAGATCCGAGTGCCACATGCTCAACACATACATCTTGGCAACGCTGTTTTTCATTTGCGAATCATAGCACCTGACGAAAGCAAAAATGCTTGCGGCAAATACCGGGAGAATGGTTGTTTGATTTCGTCCGAAACTCAATGGTAAGAGAGCAAATCAACTAGCCCCTTATTACGTGAAATATAAAAAAGTGATGATTGACTTGGATTGGGCATATACTGCGGACGCCACAAGGGAGTCTGAGTCTTGCCTATCTCTTCTACTAATCATATGGATTCCGACGCAGTGGAAAGTTGCAGATTGCCATCTACAGGATCTACTTGGCAGTGGCACCTGAAAATGATGACCTGGAGGGAAACAAGGGCTCTGGCGAGGGACAGAAAATCCGTGCGGTGGCCATATGCCCAAAGTAAAGAGCGAATCTCTTGCTTAACTTAGAGCCTACAGTTGACTTGTATATGAATAACGCAATTTTTATACTAATTCCTCATTATCAATTTTATATGATAGAGGATAGGTTTTGCTTTTTTCTCGTATAAAATTACAACAAATTACAACAAATTCAATCAAATTGTATAACTTCTCTAAATGAGTTTTTCTAAATGGTGTGAGAAGTCGTAATGTGTTGATATTGGTTTGTCATTCAGAAAAATATTCCATTGAATATATCAATGTATGTATATATTTGAGCGCATTTAATTGTAGTCCTTTGTTACAAAAATTTCGATTCTCGTGTGCCGAATTAAAATTTATATTAGCGAATCCGATATAAGAGATAAGATGGAAATTGAAAATTTAATTTTACTTTCGAGAATTTCAAGTTATGAGAAATGAGTATTGTAACGGATTTTGTTTGTTAAGGAACAACTTATATTAGTGCTTCTCAAACGAAGGTCCGCAGTCAAATATGTATGTATATGATAAATATCGACGTTGTTTTATCCTTTCCCCGAGATTAAGTGTTTTGAGAGTACAATTCTACTTGCCTCCATCTGGATAAAATTAAAAGCGTTCCATATCTGTACGAAATGGTACTGAAAACTTTTCAAATATAACGACTGTGAAGTCGGAGTCTGACCAAAACTAACGATGGAGTCCGTTTTTTAACTTTATTGTGAATACAAATCGTTAGAAAAAAAAGTGGCGCCACTGCATACTACCCAATCTAACAGTATTCATCCGAACCCATTAAAAAATAACTTCTCACCAAATAAATAGCAATTTCAATTTTTTTATATTGCAAAAAAATCAGATGAGGATTTTTTAATTCGTCGTCAAAAATATGAGATAAAATACTAATATGAGGAATTAACGCTCCAGTTCACCTAAAAAGTTTTAATCCAAAGGTACATTCAGTATTAGTAAGCCAAATATATTTATTTGAAAATTAGCTTATTCATCCTATTGATTGGTGAAATAATGACTGTATGTACTAGAAAAAGGTAATTGATTGAAAAAACCGAAGACCAATTCAAAAAGGGTTTTTCAAGGGTCCAATTTTTCAGTATCTTTTAAGCCAAATTCAGAGCCTAGTCTTGATTTAATTTAATGTCGGAATCGAAATCATTTTATTTTTTAACGACTCCACAGCCCTGGCTAAGATTTACATCACCTATGTCAAACTGGTTGAAATCCTTTGTTTAATTTAGATAAAACAACATTTTTTGTAGTAAATTCACATATGAAATAAATTTGAAAAGACTGGCTTCGCAAATCACTAACTTTATCGACTGACTGCATCATTTCATGATCAAATGTTGAAGTAGTACACGAAGTTTTTTTTCTTCAATATAATTGTACCTACATGATAGTCTCCAATTAACCTTTTCAGTACCGCGATGTTTTAAGCTAAAAACATACCTATCGCATGTTTTTTACAATTTTTGAATAGTTTTAAAAAATAGGACTGAATTTATGAATATTAAAAGTTTACTTATAAAATGATATATATAGTTTAATATTCCCAAGTTACATTCGTGGTCTTCAGTGGCCTTACGGTATTCACGTCGTTCGTATGTATCGGCCACCAGTGGCCCTTCGGTAATGAAGCGGTTAACACCAAAAAATACACACCGGTCCGTGAAAGAAAATGTTTGAGAAGCTCTGGCTTATATTTATTTCATTGTCTGCGTAATCGGAACAATTTTAAGACAGGAAGAGGGTCATTTTATGGTTCGAGGAGGCCGTGCCTTTTGAGAGACGTTGATTTCACAAATAATATGAAAAAAAAACCGTCTGTCTTACAAATTACGATTGTGATACAAACCGATCGTGTTTATTTTAAAACATCGCATAAATACTGTATTGACTATAATTACTTGCGTGCCGGGGATAGAGTTCCACTTGGATAATTCCTCTGTTCCAGACAATGCAATATATGAATGCATACGTAATTATTCAAAAAAAAACCCAAGACTTGATTTTGTTTCAAGATTTGGTGATGACCAAAAACGAAGGTTTTTTAAAATGATTCCCAAAGAAACTGCTATTTCTTCCCTAGAGTGCTGGAAACCATGGAATTAGTAACTGATATGACAATCGAACATATTAAGTCGACTAATATTTTTATTTTTTTTACCATGTCCGCTACCAATGTGGAGCATATCGACTACTAATGGAGTTTATCTCAACAAAAGTATTTCTAAGAGAACTGCTCGTTACTCAGTTGCTCAACCTCTCTTTTCCAAAGAGAGTAGGAATAGAAGGATAGGGCTAGGACAGGACTAGTGGTTTAGCTAATAGCTCTAGATACGTCCCGTTCATAAGATAGGATGGGTGGGAGGAGAGAATTCAAGACATCACATACATTCATGCCTTCGGACAGAAATTTATAAATTGATTAAAAAATCAATTTTTGAAACTGTCCGTATTGGGATTAGAACCCGTGACTTCCGTAGTTGAAGCCAACGACGTTGACCACACAGGAGACAATTATATATTAATATGTACAATTCGTTAATGTGTTTCGTATCAGTGCGTTACGAAAAAAAATGTCCCATTGTTCAATACTAGAGTGATTCTCTTCGAGTCATTTGTATTCTCACGAAACCCGCCATCGGCATGTGTGATAAATAGTTAGAAAATAAGTGATTGAAATCGATTCTAATGTTTGCGTAGAAGCGAACGAGTGATTGTCGTTTATTGAACAAATTGAAGACGTCACTCGATCAAAGCTTTATTGAAAATTTTGATTATATTACAGTAGGTAGTAGCAAAAAGTCTTGTGTTCTGTAAAGCGTTGCTCTACAACAAGGCGCATTTTAGCATGTCGTAGCTACGTCAGATGATTTAATTTCTGACTTCTGACTACAACATGTCCTTAATGTGGCGTACTGCAATGTTGGGTATAGGGCTTGCATTACCGGTTTATCGGTTTACCGGTAAATCGTCAAAAACGATCCATCGGTAATTACCGGTAAATTTGAAACATTACCGGTAATTACCGGAAATTATTTTACCGTGAATTAAGATTAAATGCAGGAATATTATAACGAAAGTTGATTGTAGACATCCATGTAAAATTAGGAGTTTCATTTTTTCGACTCTGGCAACATTAAAACACAGATTGTTACCAGTCATACCGGTGTCAACTGTCATCACCATCGCAGTGACCGCTCGAACTCTGCAGCTGATATTACATACTTATTTTAGGACTAAA
Organism: Himalopsyche anomala; assembly: GCA_031772345.1. Lineage (NCBI taxonomy): Eukaryota > Metazoa > Arthropoda > Insecta > Trichoptera > Rhyacophilidae > Himalopsyche > Himalopsyche anomala. Next base: position 20,280,332 of record CM062838.1, read on the forward strand.
GACGAAGAATATTTAAAAAATATGCGTATTTTGACACATATTCTTCATTATTTACATATATTGAATTCTTGTTTGTTTGCAAAAACAAATTTCATCTATTCATCTGAAACGTATTTGAAATTGCTTAAGTTTTAATATAAGATACGGTTTTTAGTAAAGGTAGCCACATACAGTTATACTTTAATCATTTAATCTACACACGTCTATTTTTTTAAATTTACCGGTAAATAACCGGTAAACTGGGAATGGGAAAAAATATTTACCGTTTACCGGTAATTGCAAATTGACGGTAAATTGCAAGCCCTAATTGGGTACTTAACTCGTGAACAGCGTTGTTCGGTTGACGTCTTCAATTATGCTGCTGCGATTGTTCATTCTCGAAAAACGCCTAAGAAGGTGCTTGGAGTGCGGTACTAAAATATTGGGATTTTGGGTTGAATAATATGCAAGGTTTATATTTCTAGTTCATAAACTAAATCAAGCATGTAAGTTTGCGCTTAAAATTAAATGAGTTAATTTGAGATTTTTAGCATATACTGTGCTTTGTTAAAAGGAAATGACTGTCTAAATCAGTGTTTCTCAACCTTTTTGGGAGCGTGGCCCCCTTTGAGTGTCTTTATTTTTCTGTGGCCCCCATACCTTTTTTTTTTTAGCTCACCGAGGAATTTGAAATCTTAAATTTGCCCGTGGCCCCCCTGAACTGTGTTTTGGCTCCCCAAAACAAAAAAAAAATATCTGTGGCCCCCCGTTGAGAAACCGTGGTCTAAATCATAGTTTTTCAACTGAGGCCCACGTGGCCCCCTTAAGGTCCACAGTATGTTCCATGTGGGCTACAGAGAAAATATCATTTTACGGGAGCCAAAGCACAGTTTTGGGATGCCACGGGCAAATCCTTAAACTACCAGGTTTTTAAAATCAGGCAGCGACAAAAAATTGTTTAAACTCCACGAGAGAAGTAAAACAAAAGGCTCCCATATTTTTGGTAATTACGGGTTTTTGAAATTGGAACTCTTGGAAGAGTTACAAAAAAGGTCTCGCGTATTTTTCATTTAAGGAATTCTGTAAATTCCCAGGTTTTGAAATCCGCCAGCGAGCTAAATAAAAAATTAGGTGTACAGTTAAAAGTAATTTTGGAATCTTTCAATTTCTTACTTATTCCCAGTCATCAATCCCGAAATCCCTAAATAATCGTGCCCTGAGTTTCGAAAAACTAATAACTACGGGTTCTAAAAGGTTGAAAAAGTATGGTCTAAATCAGTGTTTCTCAACCTTTTTTGGAGCGTGGCCCCTTTTGAGTGTCTTTATTTTTCTGTGCCCCCCATACCATTGTTTTGTCTTCCCATGAAAATTATAATTTCAAAAACCCACTTTTTTTTATAGCTCTACCGAGATTTTAGAATCTAAAATGCCAAAAAATAGCTGCGTGACGTCCGCCATTATGCTCTTCCCTGTATCGTTTTATCAATACCCGTGCCCCCCCTAAACTGTGTTGTGGCTCCCCAAAACAAAAATAAATCTCTGTGGCCCCTTGGGGGGCCACATGGCCCACCGTTGAGAAACCCTAGTCTAAATTATATTTGAATTTCTTAAACACAGATTTAATACAATGCACTGGTATTACAATCATTATTAATTAAATTGAAATACATACATAATTCTATGATATATTAAAAAGTATTCTATATATGTCAAAGAGTTTTTCATTGCAGGCAATTTTTTTTAAAAATTGATTTGTAAATTCGATTTCCTTATTTTAATTAACTGTCCGTATTCTAAAAGCTATTGGCCAATTATTTTTAAACAAAATACAGTCGTATTTAACGAAATTCTCTTTCCTTCAATAACACAATATCAGAGTTAATGTTACCAAGGTCGGGTTACGTTTAAATGCATTCATTGCTTTGTATTTCGGTGTGGGGTGTTATTGTGTGAAACCAGTCGAATTTGGGCATTTTTGTAATAGGTGCGTCGTGCATGTCTGCCCGTCGAACAGCGAGCGAGTGCAGGGCACAGTGCACCAGCGCGTCGTATCATCTGTCAACAGGGATCGTGTGCACCAGACAGTACAATGTGTACGCTGTACAGTGGACTTGCCGAAACATGAACGGTGCCAACATGATAACATGAGAGATGAGACGCTCAGACACCAAACTTCACGCCAATTGGCAGCTGCAATTCGTTCTTACTGATTCGTACCACTGAGTAACGAAAACAAACAAATCACCATTCAATTCTTATTGGATTCTTCGCGAGTCTTTTGGTTTCCTACTCTGCCTGATAAGCCGTGTAGAGCAGAGCTACTTTTCTCGGGATCGACTCCTAACATGATTCTTATTATTTTAGGGATTTTCCCCTACTTTAAACATAAAAATGTTTATTTAAAATATGAAATATTATTAGATCTGTGCTTCCAAAATAACTATTTTTTTAGCATGTTATTTATCAAATAATTTGTCGGGTCCTATGGCGAAGTGGTTAGCGTTGCTGGTTTTCGTGCCGGATCTCACAGCATTTTTTCAATCGATATATCGATTTCTGTTCGAAGGCATGAGTGTTTGCGATGTCTCAATTTCCCTCCCATCCTTAAATAACTGGGCGTAGCGAGAGCGATTAGTTAGCCACTAGTCCTGTCCTAGCCTTATCCTTCTATCCTAGCCTTAACTCTCTTTGGAAAAATGAGGTTGAGCGACTGGCTAACAAACAGTTTTCGTAAATAAATATATTGTGGTATCTTCATTAGGAGGCCATATGCACCCTATTGGAAGTGGACATGGATAAAAATAAATAAATATTTAGAAAAACTTTTTTCATAAAAAAAATATTTTTTATACTTACAAAATAAATAGAGAGCAAAAAGAAGTGGCCACAAAGGTTGAATTTTAGAATTTATTTTTTATGTTTAAGTCGTTCATTTCTCTCGGAAAGGATTACATTTTTTTTGGTGTAATGTGACACTTTCGTGGCTGAGTTAGCCAGGCGTGACATATTTTGGAACTATGTAGCCCTCGTAGATGATGATGATGACACTGAATCAAAGGAATGAGAGGCACTTCTGTAAGTGATACGACGCGGCTTTAATTCGATTTTAAAGATTTTATTTACAAATAAAATAATTAAATAATGATGTGTTCATTCGATCGAAAAGCACCATCATCGTACAAATGATTATGAATTGATAAAAACAGTAATTATTAGCTGATTTGGTTACTAATATAAATTATAGATGGATTCGTCGGTAATTTCGTGAATGTTTATTTTTAATATAAAATTAAATTTGATTACTTTTTGACTTATTTGTGTTATGAATTATGAAATGATTTCGTTATCATTCCTACAGTAAGGGTACCATCATTCGTAAAAGTTGCGATATTATTTCTGACGAGGCGAAGCACGTGTCACAATTTGTAACATTTACATAACCATAAGTGAAGTAACAAAGTTTTCAAAATTTTATTTTATTTTGGTTAAAAGCTGTTTGTCTTTGAAGTTTTTACCTCGTTACAATGCGTAAGATAAATAATAATTTTATAGGTGGAAAAATACTATAAATGGAAATAAATGATGGTATTGAGTTTTGAATTTGTATCAAAGGGTATGGGTGTCTGCAATTATTTTCATAACTCATACGAAATAAACTCGATGATATGAAATTCAATAGGCGAGGACACGGTTTAAAAGTATTATTATGAAGATCCTTATTTTGATAAAATGCTACATTGATGTGTGGTCAGTAGATTGAATATATATTTTTTTCATTTAAACATACACACATATTCGACGATACTACGATTATCTTTTAAATCAAATTAAATAATTGAAAAAATAGTTTGACAGTATGTTCTTTACTTACGTCGAATAAAATTGAAAAAAAAACAATGTTTATATCGTAGTATTGAAACGTAATTTTTAGTTTTAAGTTATTTTTTCAGAAAAAAATATAAGCTTCCATACTAAAGGCTTTCAAATCAGGGTTTTTAAGTAAGCTCATGGTCCTTGAAATAATTTAAAGACACAAAGTTCGATTGCATTTTTAATATCAAATCTCGTTGCTAAATAAAGTTGCCCTTTCACCAACTGCACCGAATATATTCAATTGAATACTTTCGACGATGAATATAAAATTTAGTTCAATACATTTTTGTTTTAGGAAGACGACACTACTAGGGCATCCAATCCTGGGATTCGGGATCCCGTTCAATTTTCTAATCCCCAAATTTTGAGTAAATCCCGTAAAGTGAGACGAAATTGGCAAATTGAGGATTTCAAATTCCTCGGTGAACTAATTATTTTCATAATTCGGGATTGAAAATTTATCAATCCCGAAATCCCGGGATTGGAAAAAGGCTCCGGGATTGGATACCCTAGACACTATTAAAGATTAATTGAAAATGGTGTCGGAATCGACTGATTTAAAACGACCACTACATTATAGTGTTGCTTAAAATATAACCAGTCTTGGTCTTATACTATGAATTAATCTTTATTGTAATCGTATACAAACCATTAGGGTTTTTAGCACTGCAATGCGGTAAGAAAAATAACAAAAATTTACATAAGTATATCATATTTTTATTACAATGAAAAAAATGTGTAAACGAGCCTTCCTCATTTCCGAACAAATGATAATTAAATTTAAAAGGTTTTTTAATACATATGGTTTATAGTTTATACATACTTAGTAGGCGGCTGACGATAAGACTTCATTATCAGCTGTTATGACCCGGAAGATGTTGGACAATGTCATGAAATAAATGGAGTATAAAGAACAGTAAATTAAACTGCCTTAAGTGATATCATTACTGAACTCCAATAGTAAACTGAAGATCCCTGTTAAGATACTACAGGATAAACCAGAAACTTTGGGTCTTTTATTGCTTTTTTTAAATTTTGCATATACAGTAAAACCCCGATTTACACTAAAGTCGGGACAGTGTAATTCGGGGTAGTGTAATTGGGGTTTGAATCTGATACACAATTAGGAATTTGGTTTTTTCCGCAAAAAATGCTAAACTAAGATTTCCCTGTTTTGTCGAGTGGTCAACATCGTTGGCTACCGCTACGGAGGGCACGGGCTCGAATCCCAGTACGGACTGTTTTATAAATTGATTTTTCAATTGATTTTTGAATTTCTGTTCAAAGGCATGGATGTATGTGATGTCTTGAATTCCCCCCTCCCACCCATCCTATCCTATGAACGGGGCGTATCGAGAGCGATTAGCTAACCACTAGTCCTGTCCTAGCCCTTTTCTTCTATTCCTACTCTCTTTGGAAAAAGAGAGGTTGAGCAACTGAGTAACAAGCAGTTCTCGTAGAAACATTTCTGTTGAGATAAACTCCATTAGGAGTCCATGTGCTCCATATTGGGAGCGGACATGGTAAAAAAAGATTTCCCATAGTTTTGCAAAAAAATAAATATTGACGAAATATTTAGTTACCAAGTGATAAAATGCAAAGCGCGTCAAAATCCCACACATAGACAGTCGCCCGCTATACGTGTTTAGCCTGGCACGTGTTGAATACACATACGTTAGCCAACATTTGAATGTATGCGCGGCACAGACGACAATGGAATGCAAACGTACAATTGGGGGATTTGCGGCGAATAATTCAAGCCAGCGCGTATTTTTTTATTATGACAATGTATTAAACTTGATACACGTTCTATCAAAAGGATGAAATCTGCAAATGCCAAATTAGTACATATCTAAATTTAGTTTTTGAGTTTGAAAAAGATGACCTTGTAAAAAACTAAAACCAAGAAAAAAGACTGAAATAATGTTTATTCCTAGACAATTTATTTTATTAATATTAGATTGTGTCAATTAAACACCAGCTTAGAAGTCTCCGTGCACTTCAAGGTTGTGTATAATTCATAATTTGCATATGGTCCAAAGTCATCAAAACACGTGTTTTGCGCCTCCTGTAAAATTGTATATGTCTGGGTTACGTCCTTTTTTCTTTCCATAGTCGATATGTAATAAGTATATAAAAATAAAGATCCATTTATGTCGATCTGACACTAATAAAAATTTATTATCAATAGTTTGACAGTTTTTCTCACCTACCAACTTCTGCCAGAAAGGTGACGAAAGATAATTTTTGTTTCGATTTTTTACATGTAACGTAAAAATAGTTATACAATCTCCGCCAGCCAATGCGCAGAAATGGAGTGAGAGTGTATGAGTGAGTATAAAGTAAATTGTACAAATTGGTGAATTTATAATTCACATTGCAGTACATCTGCTCCTACAGACTCCTAGTGGGGTTTATCTCAACATAAATATTTCTACGAGAACTGCTTGAAGAGGGTAGGGATAGAATTTAAGGCCTAGGGCTGAACTAGTGATTAGCTAATCGCTTTCGGTATGCCCGTTTTAAAGAAAGGGTGGATGGGAGGGAATCCAAGACATCAAAAACATCGATACATTTGGACAGTAATCCATAAATCAACTGAAAATAAATTTATAAACACTTTCCGTACTGAGATTTGAACCCATGACTTCTATACGTGAAATCAACGACTTGATTACTCGAATACATAATGAGCATTAAAAATTTAAAATATTGTAACGAAAAATATTTTCGTTGAAATTAAAAAATGTAAAGGTGACAATTTCAAAAAAAAGTTGAATGTAATTATTAATCCTATTAAAAACAGTATAATAGTCATTAAAAAATAATAAACTTTCATGACGATATTTTTAATGACTACGAAACTTGTATAATAACAGTGCACTGGCGAGTAATTAACCATAATAAAACATTTCTTTTGCGCACATAAATATTTCATGCGAATCAATTAAGTTTTTATCATTAAAATATCTATTACGATTTTTATACCACACTGTCTTTTATGGTGGAATTTAGTTTTAAATGGTGCGTAAGTCTAATAAAAAATGCTGAAAAAAAAACAAGCACTAAACTGGAGTCATTAAGCCATTTTTATGAGCGTCGTAGAAATGCCAAATATGGGACAATTTTACTGTAAAAAAATGTGAGATTTCCCTTAAAAGTAATAAACCATGCGATAACCGATGTAAATTTAAACTCTATCACTTATTTAATGGGGTATTATATCGTTTAACGTTTATGGATATAATTTTTAATTATTTCAGAAGCATTAAGTCCTAAAGTGATAAAAACAATAACATTACCAGGGTTATTCACGGTTTTCTTTCGATTTTTTTTCAAATTTTACTTAACAAACTTAGTAAACGAACGAAGGTAGTAAAAGAAAGCACGCTTAAGGCATTAGTTTTATATCTCAGTTTGCTTCAATTGTTAAGTGTTTCTCAGACTTTTGACATTCACGACCCGAGTATTACAAGGTTCTATGTGAAAATTTTTTACGAAACAAAAATAGCAATGTATACCAATAATGGTACTCGGAAGACTGCCGCTTTGTTACATCTGTTTCGTCAAAAATTTTCACATAGAACCTTTTAGTACTCAGGTCGCGATATGTTTACCTCTTCTATAATATTCGTAACACCGAGTACCCCTAGTAAAAAAAATGCATATCTATATATATAAAACAAAGTCGGGTTATTTACACCACGTATATCTCGAGAATTACTCCAAGGATTTCAATGATCTTTGCTTTATAAAATTCCTTTTTGCCTAGAATAGCAGAATAAGCATTAAAACATCGGAAAAATATCACGGAAAATAAATTATAAAGAAAATAAATATCTTCATACAGAATAAAATTTTTAAATGACGAATAGCTTCATCAAACGATAAAATGTCGTAAGCTGGTTTCAGAAAAATCCACCAGATCGCACTGTTTTCTATATTTGTTTGTTTTTGCTTCTTTTGCATACGATTGGCTTATGAATAATTTTAAATTTAGAATATGGATTAGAATAAAAGAAATCGATGATATGAAATGAAAACGAAAGAAAATCGGATAATATTGAAATAAGGTTATGTTTATAATTAGGTATGATAAATTTTTGACAACAATATTTTGCACGAACGTTGCTTTGCTCTGAGATGACACGTTATTACACTTGGAACGCTATATCGAAGACATTTTAACGTCAAAAGCAAAGCGATGCGGTTCCTGATCACCCGAATGACTATTGATGCTCTTGGTCGCATTTACACAGTTCATCCGAAAAATGACGAATGTTTCTACTTGCATGTCAAGAGCTCAATTTGCTTGAAAATTATACTTATTGGGACATGCCAATCACTGAAGAAATTGTTTCTGAATCTCCATGTCAGATACGCACATTATTTTCTATCATGATTTTGACATGCTTCACATCGAATTCATGTGAGCTGTGGAACAAGTTCAAGGATGACATTTTACATCGAATTCGTGTCAGTTCAAGAAATCCCGATCTCGAGGTGAATGAAGAGATAAATAACCAGGCTTTGATTTAGATTGAAGACATGTGTTACCTCATGTGAGGCATTTTGTTAATCAAGTTAGGAATGCCAACTTTAAACTAAATCGAAACTAAATCTTCAATATCCATTTAAAAAAAAAACTTTTAGGAATTTATGTCTCATGTTCATCACCGTCGCTAAAATATATACTGAAATGTGAAAAGACGAATGAAAGTACATAAAATCAGAAGGTATGTAAAAAAAAATCAGTATACTTTTCATGTATATTATATTGTTATAGAATACTATCAAATCATTATTTTATTTTTGATCCCCATATACAGTCAATCCTGTTTTTATGTGGTTTTTTTATGCGATTTCGAAGTAATGCGGTTTTTTAGAAATGCATTTTTTTAGATGTACCATATTTTACGATATAACTTGGCGAAGAAAGGTTTGATACCTTTAGCGAAAATTATATCGACGAATTACTTACAGATAAAGCTATAAGTGACGAAGGTGTTCATAATTTAAATTTAATTATTGACAAAAAACCAGAAAACAATGACGAACTGAAAGAAATTCCAGTTTCTTCACTGCAAAAATAATTGAAGAAGGTATCCAACTTTTCAGTAAATTAGAAGATCATTTCTTTCTAAATGATTCAAATTCTGATCGCGCATTCAAGTTTCAACGATAACTTTAAAATATATATATATGGGTATAACAAACTGCATAACCAATTAATTATCGAAAAAGAAAATCTGAACAAACTCTGATCACTAATTTCATTGTTAGAAAACAGCCATAGTTTTATGAAATTGATGCGCATACTATTTCTTCCGAAAAAGAGTGATTTAGAACCACATGCTTTAAAACACACATAGAATTTTCATACAGTGATTATTTTTAAATATTTTTACGCCGTGGTTTTCCCCTTATTTTCATATACTTTGCGATTTAGTGTATATTTTAACTCGCTGTTTCAAAGTTATGCGGATTTTACAATTTAAGTAACGCACCCCAATTTTTGTATGGAAGTCAAGTTTTTTTATGCGATTTTTTTTGTTGCGATATTTCGTGGAACGCATCTACCGCATAAAAACAGGATTGAATGTATAACTGTTGGTATGTGTGGAACATTAAACAAAAAAATAATATTTTTTTTCTAATGAAAGTTAATCTCATAAATATAATATTGAAGATTTAGAAAATGTTGCGTTCTTTGTTATAATGAGAATTTATATCATTTGTTAATATAAAATATATGAAAATTTAGAATGAACTTTCGTAAAATTATAAAAAAGTATTATTTGAATAATTTTGAAAAGATCCCTGTCATTATGTTGGTGACATGCATAGAGAACAAATTTATCCTACCTAAATTTAATAGTCTTTGTTTGACAGTTACTGTCAAACAAAAGTAGTCGTTTGTCAACATTGTGAAGATGTAATTTTATTATTTAAAATACAGTGAAATAAAGAGGTATTAGCTATGCCAAGTATTTCTAAACCAATCAGTAAGAGTGCTCGGAATAGTTTTCTAAGAGTCTTTCAGTTGTGTGAACATGAAAAATCTGAAAAAAAAACAATAATTCCCTTCGGGTCGACATTTCGAATCATTTCGAACTGTCAATGGCGTCGTATTCCAAACATTTCGTGCCGCATGTCAATAGCTCAATTTGCTTGAAAACTAAACTCATCGGGACATGACAATTGCTGAAGCAATTGTTTCTGCGTCTCCAAGTCAGATACGCACATTATTTGCTATCATTTTTTTGACACGCTTCCCATCGAATCCACGTGAATTGTGGAAAAAGTACAAGGATGACATGTCCGAAGACACTTTACACCGAATTTGCGTCAGTTCAGGGAATCCCGATCTCGAGGTGAATGAGGAGATACATAACCAGGCGTTGCTTTTGATCGAAGATATGTGTTACCTCATGCGCTGCATGATGCGTCGCCAGATCGAGGAATGAACGACGCTTTCAATCGAGAATCGGAACGTAAACGTGAATATGATCGAGATGCATTGAACCAATCACTTCGAACGAATGTACCACTGTTGAACCCCCAACAGAAAGTGTACGATACTTTAATGAAGGCAATTGATGAGGGAAATGGTGGCTTATTTTTCCTCCGCATTGGAAGCACTCAACCGAACTATGAAAGATCAGCGAAATGACTCAAATGTTTTGGAGGCGCAATGATTCTACTATCTGGCGATTTTCGCCAAACACTACCAGTTATTCCAAGATCGACCGCTGCCGATGAAATAAACGCTTGACTTAAAACATCGACTCTGTGGCGCTATGTTAAGAAACTTCAGCTAACGACAAACATGCGAGTCGCATTTCTAAACGACCATCTGCCGCAGATTTTTCCAAGCATTTGCTGACTATCTGTAACGGCCGTGTTCCTGTCGACGAATCGAAAGGATTGATTTCGTTTTTGCCGAATTTTTGAAATTTCGTCTCATCATTGCTAATCACAAACATCATAATTGGTTGAGTGAACGAGCAATTCTTGCAGCAAATAACAAAGATGTGGATCATTTCAACTTCACAATTCAAAATCAAATCGTTGGTCCACTGCATTCTTTTAAATCTATCGACTGTGCCACGTGAATAACATCATTTCAATGTAATTAAAATACTTTTCATTTTTAATTTTGCACATTTATTGAACTTAATTCATTTTGAGTATTCATTCAAACTGAATTTAACTCATCCAATAAATTAACACAACATTTATTGATTCTGAGGCGGTACGAAGTTCGTCGGGCCAGCTAGTACTTTAATAAAAATCAAAATGTATAAGCTGCTTGTTCCACCAGACACAACCAAAGTCCGGTACACCGCATACCGCCATCAAACTATTACGATACGCGTACCACACTTTGGGAAACACTGCTATACATAAACAGAAGAGGAATATTTTTTTCTGCTTCTAAATATTATATATAAGTAAATAAAATCTTGACATGAATCGCCCACGCGTCTTTTTTTGGTGCGATAAATTATCTTGTGTCAAGTTGTATGTAAGAGAAATAGCAGAAGAGGGCACCTACTGCACCTACATTCAGTTGGTCTCAACTTTCCCTCTAAGCTGCGCGCGCGCCCGGCCGCGCAGCAGTTTGAAACCCCCCGCGCACTCATTCCGGGATGGCGCGCACTCCATGACAACTATTCAATTAATATTTGATTGGCCCGCACAGCCTTTGAAATTTCCGCGCAGCTAACCTCTTGTCTAAGAGGGCATTGAATGACATTTTTCTCCGTTAGTTTTCCATGTAAAATATATTTTTTTACACAATGTGAAACACATCGCAGTTGATTTTCTACAAGCACGTATCTCAACTTTTGTCAATTTTGAGTTTTTTTATGTAATAAATTCGGAATTTAAATACACACATATTCATTTAATATTTTTGAGTGGCCATATTTTTTTTTTAATTGTCTATCTCACACAGGGTTGCCAGATTTCCAAAATCACAGATCGGGACATTCACTATTTGGAAAATTTTATTCATGTACACATTTTCTCAAGTCGGGATTTTTAAGGGGACTTGCGATGCGAAACTCGGGATTTGTCTATTGAACTCGGGACAGTCCCGCTCAAATAGGGACGCCTGGCAACCCTGATCTCACACCACTGATAAACATAAGCTTATTGAATTTCTGACAAAGAAAAATAGTGTAGATCTGCCGATATAGAATATAAATTCTTTCAATTCATTGATTTTTTCTTAATAAGAATACTATACGAAAGCAATAAACTTAATAAAATATTATTCCAAGCCTGTAAACTATCGAGATTGGCTGGAGCACTTTCCTAAATCGCCTTCCGTGCTCCAACTTTGCGACCATTTACCGAACAAATATTTACCTTCGCTGGTCCATCGAGGTTCGCATAAATAAAATAATAAGCTTGTGTACAGTCAGTAGCCACTACTGCAGTACCCGCCACACAAAACAAACAATAGTTGTCGGTCGCAAATCGACGTCGTAGAAGTCGTGCTTTATGTTTCTGCTGTCCTACAAACATTTACAAGTTTATTTGATTAAAGCTATACACATTAATAAACAAATGAAATCGTAGTAAAAGTTACAGCACAAAAAAAAACTTGGTAAAACAGGTTTATATAATATTAAAAAAACAAAATACTGTACTAATTTCACAGTATTTAAAGTTGATATGTAAACATTTAAAAATTTGCAACTCATTAGATAATCATTTCTTAGTGTAAATGTCATTTGTATTACCTTTATCGTTTGTTTGTTTCTCTATAGTCCCCCCCTTGCCTCCCATTTTTATTATAATATATCAGAATAGTAATATATTTTCTAAGCGTTTAACCCGTCCTAATTGATCCAACTTATTAGATAATCATTTCTTAATGTAAATGTCATTTGTATTACCATTATCGTTTGTTTGTTTTTCTATCATCCCCTCCCATTTTATTTGATTTTTATCATAATATATCAGAATAGTAAAATTAAAATCATTCGTACTTATATACTTAAGTATATAAAGTAGTTGTCTGAGAATGCCTCTGAAAGTGGCGAAACACGTGTCACATTTTGTAACACAATACGTGGAATAATCAAAGTTATTTTTATTTTATATTATTTAAAAAAATGTTGAAAAAATGTTTTTATGTTTAAAATAAAAAAAATGTATGTTTTAATTTACTTTTCTATCGTAATCAATTTTTGAAAATCGTTTGTTAATCTACAAATCATACAATTAAGGTAACATTAGCAAAATTAATTAAATTAACTTGCTGGGTCATATGGCACAGCTGTTAGCGTTGTGGGCTTCCGTGCCGAATCTCACGGGCTCGAGTCCCAGTACGAACAGCATTTTCTTGATTGGTTTATCGATTTCTGTCTAAAAAAACCCTTCCCCCTTTCCGATTCTTTAATAACTGGGTGTAGCAAGAGCGATTAGTTAACCACTAGTCTTGTCCTGACTTTATCTTTCTATCCCTACTACTCTCGTCGAAAAAAAGAGGTTGAGTGACTGAGTAACAAAAAGTTGTAGTAGAAAAACATCTGTTGAGATATCTTTATAAAGAGACCACATTGGGAGCGGACATGGATAAAAAACAAAATTAAATTTTACATTACAGATATCGCTAAAATATTTCTTTTCGTAAGCATATCGACTGTGAAAAAGAAAAAAGACGTAACCCACAGTTTTTTCGATAATCACAATGTATCAAACTTGATAGACGTTCTATCAAAAGGATGCAAGTTGCATATGCCGAATTAGTATCTAAATTTAGCTTTTAAGTTTCAAAAAGATGACCTTGTAAAAAATTTAAACCAAGAAAAAAGACTAAAATAAAGGTTTTTCCTAAACAACTTCTTTAATTAATTAATAAAAACACAATATTCTTTTATACTTCATTCCACTTTATTTAATATGTCAGAACCGGTTTCGCTCATCGCGAGCATTGTCAACTGAATATTAAATAAAGTGGAATGAAGTACAAAGGAATATTGTGTTTTTATTAATATAATGCCTTTCCACCAAGTATTGACAGTGAACACCTTAAAAGTGATCTTTAATTAATATTAGATTATATCAATTAAACACCAGTTTAGAAGCCTCCGTGCACTTCAAGGTTGTGTACAATTCATAATTTGCATATGTCACAAAATCATAAAAACACGTTTTTGGCGCCTCCTGTAAAATTTGATATATGTGGGTTATGTCTTTTTTCCTTTCCACAGTCGATATGTACATATGTATGTACATTTCACTTATCTTATTATAAAATTGAACGTAGAATACAAATATATTTTTAACTATATTTTGACAATGTGGTTTTATCACTTATTGTAACTAGACGCCTTACATAATAAAACATGTGGAATTAGTACAAAAAGATTATTTTTACTTTGTTATATAATTTATACCAATAAGTTACACATTTTACAAACTAATAAAACTTCGGGTGAATTTTGTATTTAAAAAAACACAAAGCCTGACGTCCTCTTGTTATCGCCGTCTTATAAAGATGACTCTGCGTTTTAAGCGATTAAGGAATCTTTTATAAAATCAGCATTTAAATGCTTTTGGAGAATTTGGCCAAAATGTAAATCGCATCGGCAAATTTACACGTTTGGCTTCTTTAAAATTCTGCATAGCAACCGTGACTAGGCCTTAACGTCTGTCTCTCTTTGATAAATTACTCAGATATCTCAACACAAAACAAATCCTTTACGCCAGCACTTGTCAAAATGTTTCGTGCAAAGCTTAATCTAATATATAAAAATGAATGTTTGTTTGTTCGTATTTTATGCCACACCGCTCATCCGATTGCAATAAAACTTTAACAAACTTTTTGCTTGCACTTCCGGGAAGATTATCGGAATAGTAAAATTAGCTTACAGTTGGTCTTATATATAAAAATCAATGTTTGTACGTCTGCCCTACAGTTCATTTTGATAACGTATGCTTGCACTTGCGTGAAGGTTGTAGTACAATTGACTTACAGTAGGTGGTGCGTGTGTCGTACCATAGACAATCGGCAGCAAACGTCAAACAGGCATAAAAAGAAAACATGCTCTTCAATAAACACAATTAAAACACAAACACTTTCTTTCTTTGAGTGGCATTATTTTAATATGCACTGGTTATATATGAAATTAAATTTATATATATATATATATGAGTCACCCATTTTCATAATTTTGTAAACACTTACAAAACAACGTGTTGAGAACCCTCTTCATTTAAAAAATAACCGTATTTGAGTTAATCAAATTGAAATAGATTATATACTCGTTAATTTGATTCAAGAACATATGACTTTTAATTCAATATAACTGGCCTCTACACGGTCTTTTGTAAGTATATCTAAAAGAAAAAAATTGACAAGTTTAGTTTTTGAAATGGGCGACTCATATATATTTATATGAAGACCAGGATACTCAACTTTGGACCGAATACATTCTGTTACAGTTTCACACGTTTTGTAGAAAGCAGGAGTGGCCACATTTTTTTTTCTTGAAATGACTTCTTTTTAAATTCATACCCGCTCGAAGATAGTAATTGATAACATCTAGCATAATACGATTTCATAGTTATTCCACATGAGTTAATTAAGCATTCCTTATTATTATATTATAATACGATAAAATAAACAGGGAGCCAGAGGCGAGCTTAAGAAGTGTACTATTTTTTTTTCAATAAAAAATCGCATCTCTATCTATATTTGTTTTTTTTTTTAACTTTATCAAAAATCACTCGAAAAGAGTAGACAACCATGTTTAAAATTTCAAAACTAAATTTAAAAAATGTTAACTCTTGATCACAGACCCGCCTGATTGTTAGTTGAAATATCGACTGTGAAAAGGCAAAGTACGTAACCCACACATAACAAATTTTACAGGAGGCATACAAAACTTATATTGATGATTTTGGGCAAAAGCCCAAATAAGAAATGTACTCAACTTCCAAGTGCACAAACACTAACAAGCTTGTGTTTTATTGACTAATTATAATTGTAATTTAATATATTTTTGAATACAAACCTTTTTGTAAGTTCTTATTACTGGTTGCAATTCTGACATGCTTTTGTTTTTTAAACTTAAAGCTAAATTTAAATATTGGTACAGCATTTGCAGCTTATGACTTTTTGATATAACGTGTATAAGGTTGCTTAATTTGCGATTATATTGAATTACGAACCACATTTGAATCGTTCAAATAACCACATGTTTAGAAGCGCTTTTAAATGGTGTCCCCATAATCAAAAGTCACGGTGGGGCAGCACGCTTTTGTATTGAAATCTTACGAGGACGTCTTTATAAATCGACTGCAGAAATTATTGTCACAATTTCGGTTCACAGTTAAAGAATGACAAATCGACGTGATTCATCACACCTTTGATTGTTGTTTGTCGCCTGTTTATTTCTGTGAGAAATCATTGAATTGTCGACAGTGCCATTTTACTTTGATGACATTAAGTCACACCGTAACTCCATTTTGCTCACAATATTCTATTTCAATTGAAAATTGTATAGGGTATTCGAAGCATTTCTCGCATATTTTTTTTATTAATTGACATACGTCTAAAGCAGGGGTGGGGAACCTTTTTATTTCAAAAGGCCACATTCATTTATCTCGGTGTCTGCCAAACTGTGTGCCGCAAGAAGTCTCAGGTGTGCCGTGGAGGAAGACGCCTCAAAAATTTTTATTTTAAATAATGCCTATTCATTTACATTTTCTTAAATTTTAAATTAATTTAATATCTGCGTATTCAAATAAATATTTTTCACGTTCGTATATCCAGCATATATCCCAATATAATTGATTGCAGCTCATTAGTGTCATTATTTGTTTGCTTTATTTCGATTCAATCACCTCCCTCTTTGCTTTCCTTAAAAAGAAAAAAACCCAAACTCCATTTTGTAATTTTATAATTAATTTTTTTAGAATCAATCTTGCTTCATTACTTAAGCAAAATTTGCGATAGTAAGTCTGAAGATGCCTCTGAAAGAGGCGAAACACGTGTCACAGTTAGTTACACAATACGTGGAATAATCAAAGTTATTTTAAATTTTACATTAAAATGAACTTCCACAAAGTTACCGCGGAAATCATCGAAAGAAATAATTATTGCTCGTGATGTACAATTATTTAAAGTGATGAGTACTAACTACATCAGAATGCATTCCGGATATATAAATTTAGGATACGTTAACTATAACTACATATCACCCTGTAGCTATTCTAAAGTAAGTGATAATAATCAATTTTGTATTAAAAAGATTACACCGGAAATAAATGATGCAGTGATCAGAAAAAGGAACAATACCATATCCGCTAGGTTATTATAGGAGTATAATATTGTGCTAAAAAAATAAGGGCTTCTGAAAAAATCCCCTATTTGCCGACAAGCAATCGATCACTCAAAACGCTTGCTTTGAAAATATGCAATGGATATTGTTGTTTGCCCTTAAATAATTATCATTTTAAAAAGCCTTACATATACGCAAATTATTTGTTTATCATGAATAAAAATGAATGCATTCATTTGATTTCCTTTTTTTAACTTGTTGGAAAGACACTGTGAAATTTAATTTAGAGAAATATACAATGGCGTCTTTCTTTTTTTCTAATAAAACAACACTATGTCGATATATTTTAATTCCACAGCAATAATCTTCAACCATGTTCTGTACGTCGATAAGTTGTGAGTTTTGAGGTAGTTTGTGGAGGACTTCATTTAGAAATGGATTTATGCGATTCAGACGATAAAGTTGTTGAACAAACACTCCTTTGTACTAATTCCACATTTATGTATTATGCTCAGGACCAGTTTCGCTCACAACGAGCATTATCAAATGATATAAATATATTTAAATCTCAATTTGAATTGTAAAAAATCTTAGTTTAAAATATAGTACCTATGAATTTATTGTATTACTCAAATATTTTTTACGCGTTTACAAATTAGTAATATTTATTTGCAAAAGGCTTAATATTTTAATTGAAGTCAGTTTAGTGTCACTTATTCGTATTTATATATATAAATTCTTTTCATATTTTTTCAAACAATTGTTTTTGTTTTTATATTTCCACAAGTATTGATAGTGTACACCTTAAAAGAGATAATTGTTATTATAAATATTGTGTTTAATATCTTTTTTTTATTATATGTCAACAGAAGTTGTCGAAAACGAACTAATGATGGTTATAAATATTTAAGTAGTTATTGCATTTTTTTTTTATAAAAATAAAATATATTGTATTTTTTCTACAGTTTAATATAATTATCAGCACTGGTTTCACTTTTCCAGTTGATCGATCCTGATTAATATATTAAATGACTAACATGTTTTTTTGATTTTATAAATATTTTATAATGTCGTTAGAATAACAGTTATTGACAGCTGTCTATTTTAAAATCCATTGTGTTTTGTCACTCAAAAAAAATCAATATGTTTTTTAAATTAAACAAATATTTGTCATATTTTTTTTTGGTCACTCAACTTTTGAGTAAACGTGAATGTTTTTTTTTTATAAAATATTTAAAATGTATTAACAAATAATATTAGTCTTTGACACCGAAAAGCTAGTTTCATATAAAATGTAACATTCATTTAAATTTCCAAATGCATCAATATTGAAATCGGTGAATCCTGCTTTAAATTTGCAACGTATCCTAAAAATGTGTCTTCCCGTCTTGGTAGGTGACTTTTAAAAAAGAAATTTGATATTCCAGGGAAAGGAAATGCGGTAGCGATTAACAAGCCATTTTGGTTTATTGGCTACCCACCTTGCACTCTTAAATTTGCCATACATCGGTGAATTTTGTCTAGTGACTAGGACTGCAGAATCAAATCATTGAAAAAATATTATATTAGGATTTCAGAGCAGTTAACAGATTTGCAAGAATTCGTAAAAGATTTTCTACCAAAGAATTTTAGTTGCCCGCTTCTACCCACCATTTTACTGAAAAATTGATTTCATTTAATTATAAAAAAAAAATATACAACTTTATCAATACTGGAATTGCTTATTACGAATATTATCAACTAATGAAAATGTAATTTGATACAAGGGCTATTAAAACAAAATAAAGTAAAAATTGTAAAAAATACATGTATTTAATTATACAAATTATAAATGAATGATAATTATAATGTTAAGAACCTCTAATATATAAATACTTTTTTAATCAACTATTAAGTCAAACAATGAATCAATTCGGTAAGACCGGTACCTACCTTTAATGAGTTCAAAAAATATTCTCAAATATTTATTATCGCAATTAGCAAATGGAAATTGTAGAAAAAATAGTATTTAAAAAAGTGTTATATTTGTTCAATATAAATTGATATTGAAAAAAGATGATTTTAACCTTCTGGCTGCCGCAGAAAAAAGTATGTCTTTACCTAGCACGCCGGCTATAATTTCCAATTATTAATTTAATTAGTTAGTTATTGACGAGATAACTTGTCTCTGGCGTGTTGAGCACGAACAATTTGACTAGATATCTCGTCTGTGGCAGCCATCGTGTTAAGTTAATTACAGTTGAAACAACTGACTGTGTCGAGTATTTTTTTACATCTTTATTGTCAAGACGCCTGTAGGGAAGCGAATGTGGAAAGGGTTAAAGTATCTACTCATTAATGCATTGATATTTACACAAATATCCAAAAAGATATTCATAGAAGTTGTCGTGTTGGGCAAGGTAAAATGACATGACGACTTCTTTTCTCAGCGTAGTAGTAAAACAGGCTATCGAAAAGAGTCGAGTCAGGCAAATCAAAGAAAGTCGCACTAATTATTAATAAAGTAATCCGAAAATAAGTTAAAAAACGTTTTATCAAAGATTTTAGACTTGTAAGTGAAATTTATTTACGCGTATTGAAATTGAATTGTAAAACATCCGCTGGTTTATGAAAAAAATAATGGATACGAGACCGGATGGGTAGATTTATAAAATCGACACCGGAATGTAGGTGCTTTTAGCTGCAAGTCTGAATTCATGATAATATTTAAACTTTTTTGAATAAAATTGTTATACGTGTCATTTTAAAGCTTTGAGCTATGATAAAAAAAAAGTTCAACCAAAAGAAGTGTTAAATGGTTACTGATACAAATAAGTGACAAACACTCTTGACCAGTGATTCCCAAACTTATTATGCTCACGGACCCCTTCATGGAGAAAAATTTGACCACGGACCCCCAAGTGAAATAACTCGCAAGGGAAATCACACCCCCACGGACCCTTTTTGAGAATCGCTGCTCTTGACGATTAATTGTTTCTTACTTTGGCTTTGCAAATTTTATAATGAAAGGATGATTGTAAGATTTTAACTCTATGCAATTAATTATGAGAGATGGATCATTAGAATTATTGTATTGAAAAAATGGTTTGTCGGTTTTCAATAATCGGGTCGATCACCAGGGGTTAATAATGGAAATTGCAACATTTGAATGACAGTTTTTTCAACTTGTTAATCTGGTTTCAAATATTTGAATTAATATTCATTATTATTATTTATTATCATTTTTACCATGTCCGCTCCCAATGTGGAGAATACGGACTCCTAACGGAGTTTATCTCAACAGAAACGTTTCTACGAGAACTGCTTCTTACTCAGTTACTCAACCTCTCTTTTTCCAAAGAAAGTAGGTATATTCGGATAGGGCTAGGACGGGATTAGTGGTTAGCAAATCGCTCTCGATACGCCTCGTTCATAGGATATTATGGGTGGGAGGGGGGAATTCAAGACACCACATAATCCATGCCTTCGAACAGAAATTCATAAACCGATTAAAAAATTGAACCCTTGACCTCCGTAAACGAAGCCAACAACGTTCACCACTCGACCACACAGGCGTATAATTTATTAAAAAGGTTAATATTTTGACTTGAATTCGCTTTGCCACATACAACATTTATACATCGATGTAATACAACCGAAGTTTTGTTATAAGTTGAAATAAAATGACAATCTACTGTGGAACGGCGGTCGTATTACTATCTCGCATGAAATTCAGCTCTATGTTGAAAAAAGCCCGCAATTTCTTAGCTTAATGCTTCCCAGACTAACGTATGCAGGAATTTTCTGTTGAAAAAGTTTTCCGCGATCTTAAAAGTGTTTCCAAGTCAAATATTGAACCGGAGACGTAAGTCAAGTAGTCGACAATTTGCTTGGTTAGTAAAATAAAAGGTTACGTAGAATAATGGAGGACTTTCCATTGAAAATTATTCTCTTTCAAACATTACAAACTTACTTTCGAGCCAGGGATGCTGAATATTTTTATTTACCAGATAAAAGACTTATTAAATAATAAATCACTATTTGGCCTTCATACAATTATTTTTTATCTAAGTATCAATGAGTCACCTGCTGTAGCCCAGTTGGTTAGGTTAGGTTAGGTTCGATTCCCGGTAAGATCACGGTGAATTTGAGAATTATTCAATTCAAAGTTGTGATCGAAGACTGGGCGCTTGTGATGTCTATTCACATTATTTTCACTCCTCTTTCTGATCCTTACCACTAGTCCTGTTCTAAAATTATCATTCTTTCCCTACTACTCACTTTGAAAATAGTGAGTAACAAACAGTTTTCGTAGGAAAAAAATCTGTTGAGATACTTTCATTAGAATGCCATATGCTCCACATTGGAAACGGACATAGATTTAAAAATGGTTATATTAAATTTGGAATAATGATACTAAAAAAAGGGAGAAAGCTCAAATTATTCCTTGTAATACAATAGCTTTAGTTGTATTTAAGTATAGTGAAATATTGAAATAGATTCTTACAGGATATCTTGGCCATTTTGTTAGGCTACAAAAAGGACTGTAATTAATTTTGAGCGACTTCACAACATCAAACATCCTTTTCACAAAAAGAATATTTCCGATAATTATATTTCTATAGTTGCTATAAATAAATGATTCGACCGACATTGCACTAACAAATATAAATTATGTTTACAATTCATGTTTTTCGATAGGTAAAATATTTTTTATTAAGACTAAAAAATAAAATTATGATATATTATTATATTCATTCATTTGAAAATTTATTTCACTAAAAAGGTATCAAAATGGCTTAAACTTGAAAGTCTGCTCTGAAAAAAAAAGTATTTTATTGAGATAATTTAAGATTTCGACTGAAGGTGCTTGGTGGAATTTCAATATTAAATTTGAATCATTCAAATTATGTACACTCCCACAGATTTTGTCACTAACGACCCGGGTTTCGCCTTTCGGCATCTTCAGGCGTTCAAGCGCACGGATGAACTTGAACTGACTCAGTCAGACAAAATCTGTGGGAGTGTACATAATTTGAATGATTCAAATTTATTTTATTGAGGCTTCGCGGCCACTGGTTGTAATTTGCTGCATTAGGCAGTCGTCGAGAACGTTTTATGAAGGTCCACGGGGAGCAAAATTACTCAAAGCATGTTGAAAATGTTGAAATGGGTAAATTTTCTTTTATACTTTCATTACCCGAAGAACAAAGGAGAAATAATTGCTTATTTTGAACTTTTTTCATTTCGAAAATAAAGTTGTGTTTCGCAAAAAAAATGTTTTTAATATTTACTTACATATATAGAGCTCCATGCTTGGGCAAATGGAAAGAACATTACATAATTATTAAGATTGGATCTTACTTTATTATAGTTTTTTAAAACTATTTTGATCCATTTTTTTTTTGTAATCTTGCCTACTTCTAATGTGTAGAATATAAATTCTTGATAAATTTTCTTCAAAGAAAACTGCTTGCTTCTGATAATAAGGATATAAAAATAGGGCTAGTAGCCTTCGATTTTTCACGTTCTAGCAGAAGACGCTATCGAATACAAATCTATAAAACAGTCCGTAGTAGAATTCGAGCCCGTGAATACTGAAACTGAATCCAACGGCATTAATCACTGATAAATGATAGATGTAAAAATAAACACATATTATCGTAATTATATGAAAAAAAAGTTGAACTAGTTTAAACAAAATAATATCCTTGTTTCCCAACCAAAGTTTACCCCAAATTTCGCAGGCACTGTGCAGGTCGTGTTGTATTTATTACAAGCATATAAAAACTTAATAAATAGGATAATATGTTAAGTAGACTGAGTTTCTATATAATGAAGGTATTTCATCTGTCTTCCAATTTCTAAATAAATATTTCAAAGTCTTATTGTTATTTAGTTAAAATTAGAGATTTTTTTATTTCTACTGTTTCTTGAACTATATAGTCAGTATTATCGACGAATAAGTAATTGAGTTATAGATGATTCAAATGCTTAATTTATATTTATAACTAGCTGGTTCCCGGCAAGCGTTGCAATGCCACTAAAAGAAAGAAAGTGTTTGTGTTTTAATTGTGTTTACGTGTATGTTTTCTTTTTCTGTCTGTTTGACGTTTGCTGCCGATTTCTATGGTACGACACACATTAGTTAATTATACTATAATTTTCGCGCAAGTGCAAGCAAACGTTGTCAAAATGAACTGTATGGCAGACATACAAACATTGATTTTTATATACAAGACCTACTGTAAGCTAATTTTACTATGCCTATAACCTTTCCGGAAGCGTAAGCAAAAAGTTTGTCAAAGATCTATTGCAATCGGATGAGTGGTGTGGCAACGCATAAAGTACGAATAAACAAAGATTCATTTTTATTTATTAGATAAACCAGTGACTGTCAAAGATATAACGGTGATTAAAATACATCAAACCTTCTGATGATTCAATTCTTACTTTATCTCTTTTCAATATATTTTTTTGGTAAAAACCCGTTTATTGCATTTATTTGTTTACAAGTCAAATGTTATCTTTGGAATAACCGATTGAATACCGCGCAAATAAATCATTCATATGTCCCAGAGATACTGCGTGTTTTTGAAAAAAAAAATTGTATAATATACACTCGAATTCGATATTTTACAAATCTATATTGAGTCAGTATAGATAGCACTACGCATATTCATCAAAATATTGCTTTTATTCTATTAGAATACCAAGTATTTGATTTTTTAAATGTGTTGGACATCCGTGTTTGCTTGCATATGTTCCGGACACCTGTGTCCGCTTGGTATTTAAGTGGTTAACTCGATACAAACATGAAAGTTATTTTCTCGTTTACTTGTGTGAGCATTAAAAAATGTTTCTCCGTGATTTCAAGTTGGTTAATTTCTACTGTTTCGATTATCGAAATTTCTGTTAGTTATTTCGCAAAAACTGTTCACGACATGCCTTAGTAGAAATATATCGCAGGTTTCCCACACGCCGAATTTATGTTATATGACCTAGCCGTCAGTTATTTGGCAGCGGCGGTTTGTTCCGAGTATGAAGTCATTTTTTTGCTTCCTTTAACCCGCCTGTTATTATTCGAATTTGCGATTGAAGAAAATTGAGTGATGACACTTGATTAGTTAAGCTAACGTTAGTGGCTTAAAATTTAACCAACTACAACTTAAACATTTTAAAAGACACGAGTAACGCCTACGTAAGTCCTAATTTACTACACGGCGAGATACGATGCACTTTTCGCAAGTTCATTACTAATGTTTATAAGCTTCCTACAATGAAAATACAATTATTCAATCATCCACGATGACAGCGTTTACACCATAGACAATATACTATAATCCATAGAGTATTATAACTTATTGTCGGCCTGTGTGGTCGAGTGGTCAACATCGTTGGCTACCGCTACGGAGGACACGGGTTCGAATCCCGGTACGGGCAGTTTTATAAATTGATTTTTCAATCGATTTATGAATTTCTGTTCAAAGGCATGGATGTATGTGATGTCTTGAATTCCCCCCTCCCACCCATCCTATCATATGAACGGGGCGTATGGAAAGCGATTAGCTAACCACTAGTCCTGTCCTTGCCCTTTCCTTCTATTCCTACTCTCTTTGGAAAAAGAGAGGTTGAGCAACTGAGTAACAAGCAGTTCTCGTAGAAACATTTCTTTTGAGATAAACTCCATTAGGAGTCCATATGCTCCATATTGGGAGCGGACATGGTAAAAAAAATATATAACTTATGAAAAATCGTTTATTTTGACAGCTGTCAACATAAGGAGACATTTTAAAGTTGTAAATAATCCTTAAAAATGACACCCGATGAATTAGTTTATGATGATCAGTGCTGTATACTATATATTCTCGCAATATATACCTACGTAGGAATGACATGATGAAATATAATAATATGACTTTGACAGTTCGTTTACAGCTGCGTGCGCATCGCATGTTCCGTCTGCGCTCACTCCCAGACAGAGAACATGGGAACCTATCTCGGGTCACGTGAAATGTTCCACGATATAACGTGAACACGTAAATTTTGTGTTCCATGACATTTTCTGGAACAATTTATTCCCTAGTGAACGGGGGGCTGTTACTGTGTCATTTTAAAAAAATGGAAACATCAGAAAAGCAGTAGCTCAATTTACAAAATTTAAAGTTTCTTTCTATCCAGACATGAAGGAGTAACCAGACTGTGAACGAAAGGTCTCTCTGTTCGCGTGAGGTGTTTGCATGGCCAAAAAATAAAGAAAAACCGCAGAAATATAATGGAGCCGAATCAAAGTTGTAGAAGGTTGTGTGGATTTTTAACAATGTCAAATAATTGACAATTAAAAGTGTTTTTTGCAGCTAAGGTTCGAATATTATCTCTTTCGGTGTGTATTAAACTTTCGTGTTATGCTCGCGAAAATAATGAGTTAAGATGGCAGCTCCTTTACAACTTGTCAAAAGATAACTAGAGAGTATTGTTACACGATCGAGTCACGTGTATTTAAATTAACACGGATTTAAATCTGTTTTACGATGAAAATAAAATATTAAATCTGTGATAGAACGGCCATCAATTTCTCTATACGAAAACACAGTACTTCGGAAACACTATCATATAAATTTAATAGTATTATATAATATACAAATTACATGAATATTTAATTGGAAAACATTATAGACTTGTACATATCCCATTTTTGGAACCCTCGTGAATGACAGTCGCAACGGTTCCGAAAATTAGTTTAATTATTGCCAACTTAAGCGAGGTGTCTTTTCAATATGAAATGCATTCATCTACATCAGTGGTTCCTATAGACCCCCAGGGGTCCCTGAGACCGCTCAGGGGGTCCGTGGCCGGTCAAAATTAATTTGGAGGTGTTATTTCCCTTGGGAGTTATTTCACTTGGGGGTCGGTGGTCGAATTTTTCTCCACGAAGAGGTCCGTGAGCATAATAAGTTTGGGAATCACTGATCTACATGTTACCACTAACCGGCAAATCTTTTTAATGCACAATAAAAAAATGCTTCGATTCGTAAAATTATGTAACAGATATGATCGAAAAAAAAAAACTGAATATCAATGTTAAATCATTCAAATTACGCCACTAACGACCCTGCTTACAAATTTCGATATTTTCAGGTATTCATGTGTTTCGTTAAACTCAATCAATCTATAAGGCAAACTGTGCTTTCACGACGACTTAAAACGGTAAGCTTCGACTATATGCTGTTACGGTGGGGTTTGTTATCAGGTAACCCGTAATATCATTTTTTTTAGTGTTTATGGACTTAAATGGCAACATTGTTTTTCGATATCCGATGTGATTTTTGTTTTTTTCTTCCTTGCTCTTTGGGGCACGAACCGAACACGACGTGTGTGGGGGGACAGTTTCCGGTCCTGGGACGTGGTTCCAGATACCTTTAGTTGTAAATTCACTTGATGTTTTTTCTTTTGTTTTTTTGTCCGAGATGAAAGAACTGATATTTTTTCATTTCGACAAGAAAATTTAATTCATTTTGTTCCCGCGCGAGTGGTAGCATTATCATCTTAACATTTTAAAAATCTTGTGAGCAAGCTAGGTTGTATTATAGTTATTGTGTATTGTGTGTAATTAATTTGGTGATTGCAAGTTATTAAATAAACGTTTCCGTGATACTAGAGCGATTGGTTTTATTTCATTTCTACCTACCTGTTTACGTCGAGTTTATATCAACTGTATGGGTTTTAATGACATTTATTAGTGGGGATTAATTCTTGGGGTTCAACATCGTGAACAAGAAATTTCTCACAATAAATGAAACTAGCTCTCAAATAAATTACGAGTAATGTCAATGCATTCAAAGCTGAAATAATCTCCGGTTTTTAAATCGATTATTTTTTATAATTATATGTTGTTGTATAAAAATGTACTTTTGTTTTGAGAGTGATTGAGAATATGCAAAGAAACGTCTGTTGGCAAATTGCTCTAAGCTTTAAGCTGTTCTTGTGAGAAGAAGTGAAAACTGAAGGTTATCGAAAATGTAACAAACGAATCATATTTTTTTGTTTATTATTAATTAAATAAATAATTTCGACAAAAATGTATTCTTCAATTAAGATAACAAACATCGCCGTAGCGTATTCCATTGACGTGAAAAACTTTCATCAGACAGGGAGGCAAGGGTATATACAAGACTTGGTAATAAAGATATAATCAAACCTGTGAAGTGTTAAACCTATTCTTGGAGCTGAACTGCAAATTCAACATTGCACTTCCAAAGAAATTATAGCCAAGTCTATGTTTCTTTTTTTCTTCCATACTTACCGTGAACTTCGTGAAAAGTTTTTAACGGAGTTTTTTTACACCTTAAAAAAACATTTTCTTCTTGGTGCGGAAAATATTGCTGGGTTCGAGCTTTGATTTGAAAGTTTTTCTTGAGAAATTTTAATAACTAATCTTTTATCGTGCGCGAAAACTTCTTTTGTGAAGTCATTTAAATACGCAGTTTTTTTAGATACTTTTCAAGGCGCATTATGCATTTCAATGAATGAATAATTCTAACAATTTGTATTTTTTCAATAAAAATAAAATTGAATGAGATTCGTAATGAATAACTCGTTTTAATTAAGTCGGCGATTGTTTTAAAAAGCTGGGTTATTACCAAGAATTTTGTTGTTATTTTCTCATAATTATGCGATAATAAAAACATTTAGATTTTCCTTAAAACCTCTTTTTTCAATCCATATCCTCTACCAATGTGAAACATGCGGCCTTATGATGTAGGTTTCTCAATATTTTTTTCTACGAGAACTTTCAAACCCCCATTTTTTCGATGAGGGTAGAGATACATAGAAAAGGGCTAGGAAATGACTAGTGTTAACTGCAATGTCTAAGACAATAGGTTAGCTGCGCGGAAATTTCAAAGGCTCAAATATTAATTGAATAACTGTCTTGTAGTGCGCACCAGTCCGGAATGAGTGCGCGGGGGTTTATCAACTGCTTAGCTTAGAGAGAACGTTGGTGGTAAGCTATTCACACTCGCTGGGCCTCGTTTTTTAGAGTTGGATGGTTGAGAGGTAATTTTAAGACAGTACAAACCCCCATGCTTTCAAACATAAATCAATTGATTACATTTGAACTTTATTCAGTCCATGCCAAAGTAGTCAACGTCGTTGGCTTCCATGCCAGATCTCACGGACTCGAACCCCAGTACAAACAGCATTTTTCAATTGATTTTTTGATAACTGTTCAAAGGCGTGGATGTTTGTGATGTCTGAAAATTCCCCCTTATCACAATGATTGACATAATCGTCGTTTTAATAGACTAGTATAGAATATTTTTTTTTCTTTAATTACGCTGAGTAGAAGTTTTCTCGAATGCTGGAGGATTAGGTAAGTTGACGATAATGATAGCTTTGCCAAGATGTAGGTTTATTCGAAGACAGACAAGCACAATGCAGTCAATATAGCTTGGTTGCCAAAAATCGCAAGCGTGGTGTAGCGTTTGTTTTCTGAATTTTGTTAATGTTGGTTTATGCACATACATTGTAAAATGACATGCAAGGTCCCGAATAACTCCGCATAGGGTGCCTTCATTTTGATTAGAATTCTTTGCAACGAAAGTAATTTAGATTATCAATTATACTTTTTGAATAATGAATGCTTTTACACAGCATAATGAAGTGACAGTTAATTATTTACGATTTTTGACTGACAAATAAATTTGTGCTTATTTACAGGAGTACATATATTAATAAGAATAGTCATCAATCAAAAATAGGGTGTGCAATACCAATATTACCGAAACCGGGATATCGTTATTTTGGCTGTCTTTTTTAATACCGAGTAGCTAAAATAAAAAATAAATCAAAATTAAAATGTAAGCATCATTTATTGTTCATCGAATTTATATCGGATTTTAAAAAAAAATCGTTCAGTCACGCGTTGGTCTTAGCAATTTTTTCACCTTTTAATGAATTCGGGATAACAGTTTTAGTTTCACTGTTTTAAGCTTATTTTGTTGTACTCATTGTAAATTAAATAATATATTGTATTGTATATTAGACTGGTGTTCCGATCTTAATTGGATATTATTAAAAGTATTTTTTTTTGTAATATCGGTATTGAAAATTGTAATATCGGTATTTTTCATTATACAAATTATATATTTGCATACGATACAATAATATAATACCAACACCTAAAAATGTTTTAAAATATAAATAACGTAGAACAAAATGACGATTCCGAGCATTTGATATTTTAATTTATTTGGAACTTATTTAATATTCGAATATTTTAATTTGATAAAATAATAAAATATGAATGGTAAATTTCTTAGTAACTACTTAAATAACTAGAATAATGTTAATATTTATTTAAATATAATGGCTTATTCATTTGTGGTATACAAACTTATGATAATGGAATAATGATAATTTAGACAGAACGTAATATTTAAAAAAATGATTTTAACTATTGTGATTTATGAAAAAAAATCCGAATACCTTTTCAATTTTGGGGATAATAAAAACAAAATTGATTTCGAAAAAATATTGTATTATTACCTATATAAAGAAATGAAAAAAGATTTTTAAATCAATATTAAATAACTGTGTGCGAGCTGCAATTTATTGTTTTCATAATGAACTTCAAATGAAATCCATAACATTTTTCTTTTGTTAGTTTTGAATTAATTTGAATGATGTATCACTACCATACAAGATAAAGTAATTAAGTGCACTTTTTACTAAGAAGTATTTAATACAAATTGTAACATGACTTTCATTTATTGTAAACATATCGTCAAGTCATTTTGTATTTATTATATAAGTTAACTACATAAATATTTTTTTACGTCAAAGGATAATGGAAAGTTATTGCATTCGCCGTGATGGTGTTGCGTATTTCAGTCAGTAAATTGTTTATACACGTTAAAACGGGTGTCTTGAACATGTTACCCTTTTTAATTTGACCACATTCTGTTGTATGACGACAATATGTTTTTTGTAAACTATAAATATAACTCAATCATCTTAAAAGCACATGATTATATTTTTCAGGAATTCGGTGTTAAATTTAAAATGCAATGGTTAAGAATCATAGTTATTTTTTTTGCCTACAATTATGATTATATATTAATAAGTATTATGATTAGATTGTTAAAATTATTTGAACTAGCTAATGGTTTCTCTACTTCTGAAACAAATTTGCTGTGCACTAAGCAAATGCACCGGTGGAACATTTCCAATGTAAGTTAGTCCGCCCCTAATTGTATGCAGCCAAATTTTGGATTGTCTTAAGATTTATATGATTTATACACATACTTTGTTCTTAGGGGCTGAGTTCCGCTCAATTATATTATCATTTGCACACTTTATGAAACAATAATTCTTTCTACGATTTTTTTATCAGACAGAAAGTAAAATTTTAATTAAGATGTCCGCCTCTGTGGTCTAACGATAAAAGGTAGGAAAGCATTTAAATAAAAAAATAAAAACACCATTTTGTGTTAATTCCACATTTAATTAATGTAATTCGGACTGGTTTTGCTTATCACGTACATTTTCACGAACGTCAGTTTGCTATTTGAAAGAAAAATACCGTTTAAAATCATAATGCCTAAAAAAAATCCGTTTGGCTGAAATTCATCAAAAATGTTTTCTATGCCTCCTGTCATATTTGTTGTGTGTGGGTTACGTCCTTTTTTCTTTCCACAATTGATATAAAAGTATTTTTATAGTAAATTTATATTCAGTATGAAAAATGAAGTACGCTTTAGGTTTATATGATGTGCAATATTTCTCGCAAACTAAATTAGGGATAACAAAAACAATAAATCTTCACAAATGTTAGACTTATCAGAAAAAGTTTTTAATTCATTTTAAATTGGTTTAGAATACCGCGCTCCCATTCAAATAAGGGAAAACAAGTATTCTTACATTAGAAAAAAATTATTATAGATACCCAGTTCCAGGAAATTGGGGGGAACGTTGCTCCGTAGAAAAAAGTTTTGAAGACTATGCTTATTGTTTTGATTAATGTATTTTCTTAAATTGAGCATACGCTAGTATACGTGCACTAGCTCCTATGTAAATAAACTTTTTATCATATCAATTTGATGGATATTTTGTAAAAAATACTTTACAGAACAGCATTTAATTGCACCTTGTCGTATTCTTATTCGATCAATACGCATGTTTTCGATGAATACGTAGGTAGCTTTGTGTAATTTAATTTTTTACAACAATATAAAATTAAATTGGTAAACTTTGTTACTCCACTTGTTGTCCTATAAATTCTGACATTTCACCTCTTTGAGAATCATCAGACAGAACGTTTTCAAGGTTTACGAATAAATTAAAAAAATATTCTAATTCAAGCTTAGGATTCAAATCCTCGGCCCCTACAAAAAAGTATGAATACTTTACCAGTTACCACTATGTCAAAGTTATAGATTGCAATATCGGGTGAAAATATATTTTCGATATTTTTTTAAACTACCGCCTAATATCCTAAAACTAAATGCTTATAAACTGACGAAAAGATATTTTTAATCTTAACTAGGAATATATTTATGGATCGGAATATTTAAAATCTGAATGATTATGGAATAAGGTATTTATGATTTTATTTTACTTCTTTTTTTAATTGTTTGGTTAGTCAGATCATAAACGCTATGACTTTTTTATATTGAAGGATAGGATATAACAGATTTTTTTAAACTTAAGAGAAACAATTTTTGCTTGCAAATATTTTTTTTATTTAATAATATATTCGATGCTTATCAGCTTATCAACGTTGTGATGTTCTTAATATTTAAATATATCGTAGAATAGAAAAAATAATCTTAAATTAAAACAAACGATTTTTGGTTGAAATAAATAAACCTTGCTTTTGGCAAATATTGAAATGTGTACTCATCGCTTCTTGTAACTAGACAGTTCAATTTTCATGTCCAATGATTACTCACCATTGAAATCTGTAGGCATTACCATTAATCCTTTTCGCTAGGAATGCCTTTGAACTTAGTAATACACTTATTTCTTATATAAACACGATACATTCATTAACTTAAGCGTCACTGTACCCGCAGTCTCAGGTGGGCCGCGTAGGAAAAAGCCTCAAAACAGTTCATTTAAAATAAAGTTTATTCATTTAAATTTTCTTTGATTTTAAATAAATTAAACACCTACATATGTAGGGAGTGTTTGTTTACTTAATTTAGATTAGCATTTTGACAAAATTCTTCCTAAAATCAATTTCATTCTTCTCAGTAAAATTATTACCACCTTTGGACATACATATTATTCTTCTTCTTCTTCTTTGGCCATGTTCGCCTCTTATTTGGAGCATATGGCCGCCACGCGGCACCTCCATGTTTCCCAGTCTCCCGCCAATTGCTTTGCTTCCCTCAGTTTCGCCGAGTATATCTTATGGATAGTACCCGACGGACGTCCGGGACGCCGGAATCCCACCGGTCGAAAGAAGAGGCAGGCAGGATTGAGGCATGCCGGAGGCATCCGCAGCACGTGACCCAGCCAGTTCCAACGTCTCTCCATAACCACTGAGTGACGGGACGCTGTCTTGTACGCTCCCTTATATCTCTGAATTCCTCACAAAATCAAATTACCTCACCCCGATTATCCGACGCAAGCATCTGTTCTCGACGTTCAGTATACGGTATTTCCGAGTCTTCGTCAGGTGCCATGATTCGCAACCGTAAAGCAGTACCGGCAGAATGTACTGTTATTGTACAAATATATATTGATATAATATTTCAAAAAATGTTACCTACACCAAAAATTTATATATTAATATTAATAAGGTACATTTCATTTTTTAATGCATATTTATTTGGTGTGTCACGGAAAAAATCCCATTCACAAGTGTGCCGTAAAGTAAAAAAGTTTTGCAGACACTGCTCTAGCGAATAGTTTCGAGTTATAAGGGTCTTGAAGGATCTTTATAAATCATTTCTTTGAAATAAAACCGTTTGCTTTCTTAAATGAATGTTATTTTATGTGCCTGTTTTCGATTACTTGTTAAGTCGTTTAATTTTAAAGTAAGATAAGCTTCTTATATTGGCATAAATTAAAACACGTGAAATAATTGATGTTATACCTCAATACGATTATCTCTAATAGTCATAATTTTAAGCATGTCCGTTCCAGGTGGGCACTGGCCAGTACAATCATTTTTTCCCACCGACCGTCAAATTATCGATTTTGATTTTATCTACTTTAGTTATTAGTTCTTTTAAGAAATCATGATTTTTATTTTCACAAGAAACTCCATTTTTTCCTCAGTGAATCAACGTATTCCGAGAATTAAATTTAAATAATTAACTAATTTTTGTCAAAATAAAATGCTTCCATCAAATTAATTAGGCAATAATTCAAATAAAATGTCAATGTAAAAGACCTTTTCTCACAAAAACTAGTTGTCATTTGACATTTGAAAATGCTATAAATGCATTTCATTTGAATAATACACAATTTGGCATTTTTTATTTGATAAATTCTTTCAATAAAAGATCTCCTAATAGAGATATATGTTTCTTTATGAGCACGATTAAATTGTTTTATTGATATTAGTCGAATTTAAAATCCATTTATTCAAGAGTATATCATAGAAAATTTTCAATTCATACACATCTCCTTCATGTGTATTTTCTAAAATAATGCTTTCATTACAAATTTGAATCGTTCAAATTATGTACATTCACACAGATTTTGTCTTTCGGAAACTTCAGGCGTTCAAGTGCACGGATGAACTTGAACTGTCGGTTCAGCTGGTTTCTCGGTATTGAAAAAGATCATGAATACCGTGATCCCGGTTTCGATAATAACGGAATTGCATCCCTAGCAGTGGCTTAAGACAACACTACTTGACTGAGTTATTTTTGTTTAATATTTGTCGAATATTTAATTTGACAGTAATTAACTTTTTTATGGTTTTATCGATATTTAATTAAATGTCAATATTTAAATTAGCGAGTCGATTAATAACAAATGAAATAGAAGATAAAACAGCTTCTGTTATGTTAATTGGAAGCTTGTACAAATTAAAACAATTTTTATCGATGTTTTTATCTTGTAAATTGTTAAATGAATATTGTTTTTTTGTCACCGAAGTAAAGATAACATTTATTTTTCAAAGATCATTGGATACTAGGCTTTATAATATATTAAAATAAAGGTCAGACTATCAGTAATGATTATTAATTGGTTCTATATAAGAGTGCTTTGGAACAACTTTTTTATTCCCACAGACTTCTTTGTAAGACGATATGTGAAGAATTATTTACAGTGCCAACAAAAAATAATTGCATTTTAGTTGTTTGTTATAAACTTTTTTTTTATTTTTAATTCAATTTTGTATTATTTGGACATGTCTCGGATTGCCAACCGAAAATAAGTTTTAATATCAATGTTTACTTCATAAAAAATAACATTACGATTAAGAATTCTGAAGTATCGGCTTTTTCATGTCCTGTGAAATTATCGTACTGTAGAAAAATATTTAAACCAATATTCAATGGATAGATACCGTCCCTTTACTCAAAACTCATGCAAATTTATATTTAAGTTAATACTGAAAAGATATTAAGATAAGATATTTATATTACTTTTTATTACAAATCATTCGAGAGATTCATTTGATTTTGCTTTTGATCAGTAATTTTATGGTTATTTCTTTTAAAATAAATGGAAGGTTTTGAAAGTTTCTTGCATTTTTTATTGCCTTTTAAAATTTACAAAGGTTCTCAAAGTAAAAAGTTTCTCACACAATATTTTTATAGAGTTAAAAAAATAGATTTTTAAATTTTTATTCGAAACTTGGCAGGTCTCAAATATCGGGTTGTTATATTCAAATGTCTCATGAACCTTTAATGGCAAAAAGCGTCGATTTCCTTTGAATTTATTTTAGGATTGTTTCAACACAGAAACTCTACGTACGTCTAAAGATGCTTCCCAACGAGGCGAAACACTGACAATTTGTAACAAAATCAAAGGAATACAGATATATCAAATTTAATTGTATATTAACTGCATAATAATAATTCTCATTAATTAAAAGAATAAGAGGTCTATTGTGATTTTCAACTGAAGTGCTTACTAATTATTTTATACATTTCTAGGAAGTTTGGAAACCAATCTTTTTACCAGTCTGACAAACGTATAAAAATATTCTTTTTCAAATAATATATTCACATGCTCAAAATAAATCTGTGTAAATTGAAAAGATATTTTCCATTAAATTTTAATATGTTTTCAATCAACCTGTAGTCAGATCGATTCGGTCTCATATCATTGAATTGCTTGTCCTTACATCTCTTGGAATCAAAGAGCGCCGAAAATTCTTCACATTGTTTCTTTTTGCTCACTACAAATGCAGAGGTCCTTGGATACGTTTGTACGCCACTGACTGACCCTCTTTCAATTTTCAAATACCACTCTATACTGTCACTGGCTTCTTGTCCTCGGCAAAGTATTACGATGATGGGATCTGACAAAAGGAGTCAAATTTACATATTTTTATTTTTAAATTAACTAAATGCAATCATCGCTGTATCAAATAACTGTACATTATTGAAATATTACACAAAATGATTGTACAGGTTTAAATAAATCTGTAGACATGTATTGGCTTTTTTTCACGTAAACTATGCTAAAAGTATTGTGTATTATATAAAGAAAATATGCACAAGCAAACGGTTTGGACGGAAATCTTTAATTAAAATATCATTAGGACGTTTTGTTAAAGTGATATAAATTAAATTCCTCATTTATGTCTACATAGTTTATGAATATAAACAGATGCTGTAAAAAATCTATTAAAATATATTTAAAAAATTTAAAAAAATTCAACTTTATTATTTCGAGTCCAAGAAATCGATGCCATTGCTCATTGCTACTTTAACATGTATTTGAAAATGTTTTATAACTAAAAAGAAAAATCTTGAAAAGGGCTTCTTTAAATTTACTTTTCAGTGCTTTTAGGAGCATTGTGCATTGCAGGGAAGTATATACATAAATTGTTATATTGTTTCTGTATTATATATCGAATCACTGTGACTGAGTAGTAACGTTCTTCATGTCGTTCGTCATGTCATTCATTAGAACTGGCAATTACGCATATGTTGTATTCCAAACAATAAGGTTCTAACATGTACATTTTAAAAGAATTTAAATCGAGTTGGTAACAAAAGCAGCAGTTAACATATACTTGTCTAGCAAACACGGCAGTTGTTAAGCGGACTTCAGAAAAAAATTAAAATTTAATAAAAATAATGTAATAATAATTAGAATAATATAAAATAAAATAACTTAATTTTTTTCACGTATTGTGTTACAAAGTGTGACACGTGTTTCGCCTCTTTCAGAGGCATCCTCAGACTACTACTTTTACAAATGCTTGCTTAATTACGAAGCAAGCATATGCAAAAGTAGTTGTCTGAGGATGCCTCTGAAAGAGGCGAAACACGTGTCATCCTTTGTACCACAATAGTGGAATGATCTAAGTTATTTTATTTTATAATAAAATGAACTTCCACAAAGTTACCGCCGAATCCATCGGAACAATTAGAATATTTAACATAACTAGCTGTAAGCCCGTTGACCTCAACGGGGGGATTTTTGTTGCATTTTTAAGAAGTCAGAAAATTACAAACCTATTTATTGAATAAGCCAGAAATTCTAAAAATAAAATAAATATATCTCGGGGCATATATCGACAGCATGCCCTGTTGTATTTAAATTGTAAATTATTTAATTTTTGGAATAATGTTGAGTTTGCTAACAATTATTTTTCCTATTAGCAGAAATATACCTCGTAAATTACCTAATTTTTGGAATAATGTTCAAGTTTGCTAACAATCATTTTTCATAGTAGCATAAATCGACCTCGGCGCATATATCGACAGCCCTGCAGTTTTAAATTGTAAATTACTTAATTTTTGAAATAATGTTTAAGTTTGCTAATAATCATTTTTCACATGCAAAATGGTATAAATTAATTGCACATTTTATCAAAACAAAATTATCAAAATGTTGACTGATTCTCCAAACAGAACTTGTTTTTTAAAATATATATAATGATTTTTACTGAAGTTATTTTATTACACATACTGAAATTATGCTTTCGCCAACAACTAACTATACCACGTATGTACCTAGATTAAAAACAAATCTTGAAATAATTGCGTCTTATATTTATTTTTTGAAAAAAATATTTCGCTAGTCAATCGGATTTTGTTATTTTGGTAGCATTTATTTTCATACGATCAAGATGTACTGTGATTTAAAAAGAAAGTTTTCAAAAAAAAAAAATGTTATAAACCCAAAAAAAGCGCTCTAGGCTAGATTCGAACCAAGTTCCTACAGATTACCAGCCGAGCGCCTTACCTCTAGGGTACAGTAGAATTGAGAAAAGCTCGTAAAATAAAACATATAATATGCATGCTGTTTTTTAAATAAAAAACGAAAGGTTCCATTTTCAAACGAAATTTAATATATATTATATATTTTCATCGTTTCTGATAATTGTGACGTTAGCTCAGTTGACAAAGAGCTCGGCTGATAATTCATAATTATGGGATCGATCGACGGTTGCGGCGCTTTTTTGTATGAGAATCCAAATTTTCAGCCATTCGATAATTCAACTGTTTATGTATGCATGTGAAGTATGCGTATTTTGGAATTTTTAGAATAATTTAAATGTGTGCTTAATATATATAATTAAATCAGATCGATGCTGACAGTTGTTCGTTTGCCCGAG
Organism: Himalopsyche anomala; assembly: GCA_031772345.1. Lineage (NCBI taxonomy): Eukaryota > Metazoa > Arthropoda > Insecta > Trichoptera > Rhyacophilidae > Himalopsyche > Himalopsyche anomala. Next base: position 20,318,228 of record CM062838.1, read on the forward strand.
CGGTAACGATTTCAACTCATAATCCAGAAGCGATGGTTCGAACCACGGCCGCGGCGCTTTTTTGTATGAGAATTCAAATTTTCAGCCATTGATTCGTTTCGTCAAATAACAGTGTATTAATTAATGGCGACAGCGGGGCAGGATGGGGTGGGGGGGGAGGAGGACCGTCTTTCTTGACGTCATCGAAAAGGCGAAATCGCGACCATATACAAACGAAAAAAGTATGTATTTAGTATGAATAAAAAAATGGTTGACAGCGGGGCTGGGGCGGAGGAGGGGGAGGGAAAATCGGGGACAATTTACAGACGGACGGACATTATCGACTATTAATATATAGATTATTTTCAGACGTTGTATCAGCAAAAATACGCATTAATTGATTTGCCAACATTGTACAATTATAAAAACTGTCATTTTGTTTCCTGTGCTCTCAAATACAACAATTATGCAATAAATCAATCCCCAAAAAAAATATGTCAAAAGTTTTGTATCAAAGGCCTTATCCTTCTAGTATTATTATCATTTCTCATAGTATTTTCTTATTTTGACCAATATTTAATGAAAAAATGCAGGTGATGGAAAGAATGCCTCCCGAGAAACGAAAAGAAATCAAGTGTATGTGTGGAATTGAAAAATTGTTAGCATTAGTAAAACTTTAATGGTTTTATTTGTATGTATACAGAATCTACGAGTTGAGCCTTTGATAAATTCTTTATCTTTTTTATAAGAAGTTTGAAGCAAAATAGCTTTAAAACAAAACACAACATATGTATATAACAAGAATATAAAAGAAATACTTACACCATCTTTAAATTTGTAGACATTGATAGCAATATCTTAATAATGTACGGAGTATTCTGTTTCAGAGATTTTCTATGTAAGGATGAATCTTGTCCGGAAGAATCGGTGTACGAATTTTGCTTGTACGGACAATTCGTGTTCGGAAGAATCGATTCACCTTCTAAAATGTCAAATTTATAGAAGAACAAAAATTATGAAAAATAAAAGTGTGTACATATAATAAGTATAAGTTTCAAATTAAGTATAAGTAAAAACTATACATAACTTTGATATAAGTACACATATCTCAAAAATGTGTTTTTAATAATAAATTGATTTAAATAGTAATGTAGTAAAATAGAACCAGTAAAGAAATTATTTTAAACGAATCACTTTTTTCGTATAATTTGAGATGGAAATGTTACCATCACAGATATTTTCTCTATATAAAATAAAAACGTGTTATCAATACTTGTATTGCAAAATAAAATTGTTTCTTGGGTAGTAAAAACAAATCATATTACCCTTTATATATGTATGTTATAAGGTATATATTATGTACCGAACATTGGCGAAACTAAAATAAAGGTCAGGCTTATGATATTGATCTTCAAGATGAAATAAAATATACCTACAAAGAAGCTTAGTGCTCAGTAAGCCAATACAAGCTGAAATACTATTCTTGATTCTTTCTAAGTCTTCCCTACAAGAGGCAGCTGGCTTATGATTGATCACTGGGCACTTTCACGAAATTCTGTTTGTTGTTGAGTCTCTCTACAGTTTTCATTTTCAGGATTTGATGGAATAAAAAATATCTAAGAGTTACTGTGTAAATTAATTTAATGATATGTTCGCAAAACTAGCTAATAATTTACATCGAATATTCGTTTTCATAAAACGAACAAAACCATGCACACAGTAAAATTCACTAAAACACTGTAAACCAAATTAATCGCTTAATAAAAAGTTTAAAAAATCTCGTACGAATTCCATTTTTTTTCAAATAACGATCAGGATGATTTCTCCCATCATAAACAATATGAACTGATGAAAATTTAAAGGGTTAAAGATTATTTAAACGAAAATAATATTTATTCTAAATTACTTTCAAATATTTATTTTAATTGAAATGTAATTGAATGAGGTCAAAAAATATCATAGTATTATAGTTCTACAAATATTATTTTATATATGGTTGATAGTTATTTCGGTTTATACCCTTATCAGAAAAAGCTATCAAACATATAAAAAACAATATTTGTACATATTAGTAAACCTTTGAAACTTAATAAAATGGAGTTCTACCAAGTCAAATCAATGATTTGTCGATTATTTAATGCAATAACTCATTTGATCTTAGTTGTTTTAACATAAAATATGATGAAGTAATAATAATTAACAAAATGTTTTTTTATCATGTGTGGTTAACTGAGTATAATGTAATATAAAATATTATTTAAAAAAAAATGTTATTCCACATGTGTTACAAAATGTGAATCGTGTTTTGCCTCCTTAGGAAGTATCATCAGAATTACTCTCTCGTTAAATAGCTTATAAAGATCATTTCCAGGGATGGGCTGGAGGGGGCTCGGAGAGGCTCGCGCGAGCCCATTGCTAATTTTAAAGAAAACAATATTCTCAGATAAAATTAGTATACAACTGCAATTTATGATTTATATGTTTATTTATTGTTCAAAATTAAAAGTACAGTACGTGAAATAACAGCTGACGCCAATTCGCTATGTACTTGACAAATATAATGAGACAAAATATAAAATAAAACTAAATAATACATCAAAATCAACATACAAAATCACGTTATCTACGACAGCTTCAGTATACACATCAGTACATTGTTAGTCATTTAGATTGTTAGTTTGCGGTAAATTGTATATTGTTACATATTATAAATGTATTAAATAACAATCGATACAAATATTCATTCCTTCCCCAGAACACCGAGAATTGCTTTGAGATTAAGCGAGCCCCTTGCTTGCGTATTGGCAGCCTACCGCTGGCCATTTCTATTCGAATATTGTTTTGAATTGAAAAAATAACCAAATGGTTATTACTTAATGAATACATTTTAAATTAAATTAAGAAATATGATAGACTTTAAGTAATATACCGAATTTAACATTTTCGATATAGAATATATATATATACACACGCGTATTGTTGTATAATAATTTTGAAGGACATTAGAGGCGGGATTTGTTCGTTTCGTCTGTTGACAAACCGAATGATGTATTGAGGTGAAATCAATGTCATACCTTCTTCTCAGCCTAAGATATATCACACAACCGTTCTATCTGATTCATCTAGGTCGGCCTCCATTGTTGAAATAGAGGTCTCATCTCGGTGAAACCAAAATGCGGTGGTTCTAAAACGTTTTCATTCGAGATCCTCCTGAAAATAATTATCAATTAATCAGTAAATCATAAAAATCATGTAAAATTTAGGAATTATTATTTTGTTTAATAAACGGCTAGTTAGTATCAATCTTGGTACTAAAGGGCTCAAATTGTAATGTAGATAGCTGCCTAAATTGATTTTTCAATTGAGTGTTTGTAATTTCTAGAGAAATACCCTCTTTTCTATCCAATCCTAAAAACGGGGCGTAGAGCGAGCTGTCATCTTACCACTAGTGATTAGTCTTGCCCTAGTCCTACCAATATATTTTCCCTACTTTCTTAAACCCTCCAGAGATGAGAGTTTTTCCGATAAAAAAATAATTCTTAAGCCGTATGTCACGGATAACTTTTATTCCAAACTAAAATTTAAAAAAAGTTAAGTCGTTGTATAGAAACCCCGCATGACTATATCGTCATGCTATTTCTTTTATTACCGTGTAATATTGTGTACGGACAGTAGGAAGGACGAGCGTCACTATATGGGTACGCAAACATTCGGGGTTGAAATATAGCTAAACGTGAAAATTTTAAAAATATTTACAATTTGACCTCTTTAGATCAACATAATTTCAATACAAATATGTTACCAAAAGAACTGTAAATAATTTGATGTTTTGATAAAAAAATAACTAACAGTTTCAAAAAGTAAATTGAAAAAAAACGGAAAATCAAAAAATCGCATGTGCTTTTGGTGGCCGTTTCTGTCCCCACGTCTGATGACTTACTGAAGTCTGTACCCTTCTTAACCAAATATGAGCAAAAGCAACGATATTCAGGTAGAAAAAGAATGAATAGTGGGATCAATAGACAACGGTGTTTACTGTGACCACGTCACGCTGGTCACCATGGTCACGCTCGTCCTTGGAGGATTTTAAAGAACGAGGTAAGCTAACTAACTGGTGATGATTGACAAGTTCTCGAAGAACATTTTCGGTCCATACAAGTTTCATTAGGAATCTATATATGAGTCGTCCGGTATCAAAAGTAGAACTGTTCCATACAATATGTAAATTACAAATTCGGTAAATTACTTAAAGTCTATAATACTTCTTAATTTAATTTAGAATGTATTCATTAAATAAAAGCAGTTCTGCTTTTGATACAAGACGACTCATATTATATTAAATATTGAGAGCGCACATGGTTAAAAATGGTAAAACTTAATTACTCTTTTGTCATGACTTAATGGGGTTCAAATGACTAAATACTTATACTACCTAAATTGTCCCGTATTTATTGATGTTGCTATCAATACACCCGTAAGTTAAAAATAGCAACGTATTCAGTTTCTTAACTCAATGCCCTGTTTATTTTTAATATATTTACATGTAATAATTCCAACTTAAATTACATTAATTTACTGTATTAATAGATTAATATTAATCAAAGAGTATATTTATAATACTTGAATTATTTTAGAGATTGCATTTTGAGAAGCTTCTTTAATATTTAAAGCTGGTATAGTTATATACGTCCAATGAAAGATTTAGAATCGTTTTTGTGGTGTATTCTTTTTACTTTTTTTGTTATATATACAAACCTTTTAGAAACGTTGTCTAGTCCTTTGACGGACGTCTGAAATAATAATAAAACACATTCTATTCAATTTAACGTATTAGAAATAAAATTGTAAAAAACATACCGATCTTTTTAATGCTTTGATATATTGCATTCAACAATTTAATTTACACTAGCATGCTAGGGTTTGATAATACTAACCATATAAATTGAGCTGTCTAATAAATATATGTATCTTCAAATCACGTAATATTTATTTTCTGAATTTGATAGATTTGGTGGTTATTTGAGTAAGTGTGTACGCGCTATTCTGCATTTTAATAAATTTATTAATAATTACCTCTTCGCAAAAATATGGTATTTAAAAAATAAAATACACTAAAAATAGTAGTGTTTTTTTTACTTGGGATGGAGAGTAAACTTAAGTTAATTTTAAAGTGGTGATGTTTTCAATTAGATTAAGAAACACTGCCCATAAATAATTGTCACTAATTGTCATATTAGGCTTCATTTAATACGTGGCGTTTTGATAAATTTTAATCACAAATGTCTAATCAAATCGTTGGAAATTATAAAAAAGTGACATTTAACTGACAGTATGCATTATTTGATATTGAAATTCCACCAAACACCTTCAGTCGAAATCTTAATGTATGTTTTATGCTGTATGCATTGTGTTATGTAGATTACAGCATGTGATTTTGTTCATTTTTTTATACTAACAAAACGTTTTAGTTGAGATTTAAAATAATGAACAAAGTTTGACACACTTCAATATTACTTTACTGACAATATTTACTTAACAATACACACAAAAATTATGACTACGATTATATTCAGAGGTGAGGAATCGGAGTCGGAGTCTTGAAAAATGAGCGGCTCAATTTTTGTTTGAAAAATATATTTAATGATGTGTATTCAAACAAAATACTGACTTGTAAAGTGCTGACTAAAGATGATCTGACAGTATACATATCGACTGTGGAAAGGAAAAAGGACGTAGCCCACACATAGCAAATTTTTCAGGAGGCAAAAAAAACGTGTTTTGATGATTTTGAGCAATATACAAATTATGAAATATACACAACCTGGAAGTGCACGGAGACTTCTAAACTGGTGTTTAATTGACATAATCTAATATTAATTAAAGAAATTGTCTAGGAAAAACCTTTTTTTCAGTCTTTTTTCTTGGTTACAATTTTCACAAGCTCATCTTTTTTCAAACATAAAAGCTAAATTTCGATACTAATTCAGGATTTGCAGCTTACATCATTTTGATAGAACGTGTATCAAGTTTGATACATTGTGATTATCGAAAAAAAGTTGTTTTGAAAAAAATGCGGGTTACTTCCTTTTTCCTTTCCACAGTCGATATATATAAGTTACAATGAAATAATTGAAAAATTTCTTCGGATTCGGAGTAGTCTTTTTTTTACACGACTCGACAGCCCTGATTATATTTATCAAATAATGGAAACGTTTGCAAAGATTTTTTTATTATTCCATTTTTACGACAAAGGCATTTATTTATGTTACAAAATAAAATCGAAAGTATTTGATTACTTACATCAAGAAATCAATAAAAATTCTATTGGCTAGTATTGTGAGTTATTAAATAAATTTAGATTTTTAGTGTGAGATTACAGTTTTTAATGTTAGATATCTAACATTTTAGAAATCTTTTTATACGAACGCGCACCTATAACTCACGGTAATTGTTAAAACTGTTATATAAGAAAAACTGGCTGGCTAAAAAGTAACTGTCTCATGCAAAGACAAACACAAAATTTTGTTTGTAAAATGCTGTTAATATAGACCAGGCATGGAGAACCTGCGGCCTTTTGGCTACTCTATTGCGGTCTTCTGGCCAATTCTGTAATTCTGTAAATTTATGTAAATTCGTAAATTCCTGACATATTCTGACCGTAAATTCTTTTTTCCGGCCAAATATTCCCAAGTCAATGTTTACTGCGGCCTTATGTCGAATCAGAAAAATGAATGAGGTCTTCGGTGAAGAAAAGGTTCCCCACCCTGATCTAGACATTACCTTGAAAATTATTTACTACATTGTTTCTTAAATATTGCAGTAAAGAAGTCAGCCATCTTTGTCAATATTGCCCAATCAGACATTATCTTCAAGTTAGTTTATCCTAGTTCTTCTGTAATACAATAATAAACTTAAATAAAATTTTCAATTTATGTTTTTCCCTGCTTAAATGATTTTAATTTGTCAAAGATGGCGGTGGTTTCAATCGAGTTATGAATCACTATTTAATGCGTTTCCCAATATTATGTTATAGTGTTGGAGACCGTGACATACTTTCAAGTTCACCGGGAAGGTTCATTGATATAAGTCTTTGAGTCAATATAATGACAATTAATTTATTCTGGTGGTGGTATAGCTGATTTAACTTTTGGGCGCTCTGTTCTAATCAGGGTTGTGGAGTCGCGAGAAAAAAAGACAACTCCGACTCTGACTCTAGCTTTAAAATAATTGACGACTCCGACTCCGAATCCGGATTTAAAATTATTAACGACTCCGACTCCGAGGAAATTTTTCAATAATTTCGTTTTAACTTATGTATATATATATTTATATATATATATATATATATATGTATACCATCAGATCATCTTTAGTCAGCCAAGCATGAAATGTTAACGCTTTTGACATCATTACCATTAACATAATAATCCACAGCCCTGGTTCTAATGCATGTACGCGCACACACGCGCACAACTTAGAGAGAACACTGGTCAGGGGCTGAATTAATAAATAAATATTTATTTTATTAAAAAAAATATATATGACGAAATGTACAAATAATAACAGTTTCAAAGATAGCTGAACAAACGTTTCTTGACCGCCCTGTTTATTCATGTTATATAGCCATGTAGTTACGAGAATAATATTTTTATCTTGATGTACATTAATAATCTCAATTTGAAATAAACAATTTAATCAGATTAAAGTTCGTAATAAAATAATTATATTACAACAGATGTATTAACATATACGCTTGAAATATTGTATCATTTAATTTTTGACTTGTTCGTGATATTTTTATTTGACAATCATCGAGTGATTTCCATTTAATAAACGATCTTATCTATTAGCCGCGATCAATTATAATCCAGTTAATGTCAAAAGAATAATAATTATTTAAAACAATAACTACGCAGTGTTTTTAATTTATGTAATGGCTTGTGAAAGTTTGATATACATCATCATTGGACCTTGATGAAGGTTTCAATAACCAACAACTTGTCGAAACATATTTTTACACGATTTAAAAATAACACGGTCCGCTGTTAGAATGAATAATATATTTTTACATTAGTTCTTTATTCTAACACGATTGACAGAAAAAACACCGGTTATCTTAAAGAATGGCGTCGTGAAGCATTCGACGTTTAGTCGAAATTGCTGCCAACACAGAAATCGTTCTTGAATTATTTGTTTTAATTAATTATACAAATCTAAGAAGCGTTATGATCTAAGATTACTGTCAATTGAAAAAAAAACAAACGTTTATTGAATCGTATCTAAACTAAGATGTATAAGTAGTTACATATAGCTTCCAATATTAACGATTTCGCGGCGAAATCGGGAATATTGGAAGACAATACTATGATAAATCAAGTATCTGTGCCTACTCCTCGGCCAACATTGACGTTAAAAAAGTTTTGTTGTGTGTTTGGTGGGATGTTTCGAAGATAATACATTTTGAATTATTGAAATCTGGTCAAACAGTTACGGCAGAGCTATACTGTGCTCAACTAGAACGATTAAAAGCAGAGTTATTAAAAAAACGATCTTTTTTGGTCAATAACAATAGGCGGATTTTACAACATTACAATGCGAGACCTCATGCTGCAAAAATTACTCAGCAAAAAATAAGAGAACTTGATTTCGAACTTCTGCCACTTCCTTTATATTCACCGGACATAGCACCTTCGGATTATTATCTCTTCAAGTCGATGAAGCATTCACTTCGGGACAAAAAATTTACAAACGCTGACCGGGTGAAAAATCACCTGGATTTGTATTTTGCCAGTAAGTCACCAGAGTTTTACGAAAATGGTATCAAAAAGTTGCCTCTTTTATGGAGGACGATCAAAGACAACGAGGAAAATTATATAACAGAATAATATTGTATCATTTTTTTTTTAAATATTTTTTTTGTCACAATGACAAAAAATGTCATTTCTTTCCGTTTTACCTAATATATAGAAGAAGATAATTATCTGACTAAATTTAATCGATTTATGAATTTCTGTTCGAAAGCATGGATGTATGTGATGTGTTGAATTCCCCCCTCCCACTCATACTATCCTATGAACGAGGCGTATTGAGAGCGATTAGATAGCTACTAGTCCTGTCCTAGCCTTCTACTCCTACTCTCCTTGGAAAAAATGAGGTTGAGCAAATGAGTAACAAGCAGTTCTCGTAGAAACACTTCTGTTGAGGTAAACTTCATTAGGAGTCCATATGCGAGCGGACATTGGGAGCGGACATGGTAAAAAAAAAAAAAAAAAAATCACATCATTACTCACATTAAACTCAATTGCTTAAAAATTGTTTGGTCGATTGAAAACATTTTTGGAATTTGACCGGAATAGGTCCAATCCAAATGCGACAATTTGATCTCATTTATTCCTTGAATGTTTTCGTTAAAACTAAAATCAATAAGAAAGTTGTTTTATATTTTTAATCATTCCTTTATATCTGTAGTGAAACATTAGGCAATTTGTTTGCTTAAGCGTAAAAACATGTACAGACATTTTTTAGAAAGATACTTACGTTTAAAAGTACGTATGTTTTAACCAAAGTTTTGGCAAATAAAAAGTTTCTTCATACGTATTCATTGAATTCTTTAGATTTATCATTTTACATTTATTTTAAATCCATGTCTATGACCAAAGTTTAAATTGTAATATAAAAAAAGTTTATGCTGAGATTATGTTTTCGCAACTAAGCTGGGTGCCAACTTTACAGTGAAAAACTTTTTTCGTTATCAACTAACTGAAAGTGTTTATAAAACTTCAAAAAATCTTTTATAAATGTTTCTGCTCTTGTTAGTATGGATTCGAATATAATACATTCAATTTAAAATAACAATTTTTACACATGATAAAAAAACTTTAATTTGATCGTTCTTCAACCCTGGAAACTCAGTGGTAGGGCTGAAGAGTCGGAGTCGTGGGCTTAACTTATTTTGGGATAACTCCGACTATTGATTTTTCTTTTTAAATTAAGAGAAAATTATTTATTGTTATCGACTGTCTATAATGTGTCAATCATAGCATTTTTTTAGCAGAAGTTCGTAATAATATGACTTTATTTGAAAAGCCACAAAAAATGTGAAAAACAGTTAAAATTTCAAACAACACCTATCTAAGTATCTAATATATAAAAAATAATGTTTGTTTGTTACTTTATGCGCTGCCACACGTCTAATCCGATTGCAATAAAACTTTGAAAAACTTTTTGCTTGCACTTCCGGGAAGGTTATAGGCATATTAAAATGGACATACAGTAGGTCTTATATATAAAAATCAATGTTTGTATGTCTGCCATACCGTTCATGCAACTTGCGCGAAGGCTATAGGCGTAGTACAATTAAATTACAGTAGGTGGTGCGTGTGTCGTACCATAGACAATCGGCAGCAAACGTCAAACAGACAGAAAAAGAAAACATGCACTTCAATAAACACAATTAAAACACAAACACTTTCTTTATTTTAGTGGCATTGCAACATTATGTTGGCACGACCCACCCACGTAAAGCTTTCTAATTAAATTTTTGAAAATTTTACATATTAATGATTTCATAAAAAAAAAATATATTTCTTAAATTGAAAATTAAAATATATATATGTAGAAAATTTTAGATTCACGATGTGAGGTAAATAGTCCGAAGAAAGATTTGTAGAGCACTTTACGAAGAGTGAATAGATGTCTGCCAACGGACAGTAATATTAATGTTATTGTAGTGTATGTATTCCATTCAATCAAAAAAATAGATCATCAAATAAAATCTGTTTACCGTTTGAAAAAATATTATGTTTTATTGTTATTGTAAAGCTGAATACCCTACCCTCTCCACTGAACCAAAGTAACTCGCTTTGAATATAACTAATGTCATTGTTTATTTTTTAATAATGTATTTGAGACGCTATTGCAATAACTGTTTTTAAAAGATGTTTTGTAAAGATTTACCTTGAAAGTATATCACGATTTTTGTGCTTATCAACAATTCGAATTATATGAATTGAAAATACATCGCTCAACTTTCTCGATTAGTGTCATAATATTGCGTAAATCACAATATACAGAACGGCCCAGAAATATATCATTGTATGATACCATTATGAATAAAACAATATGAATTTTAAGCATTATCGTTAACTGTTTTTTCACAAGGCAATGGTCACTAGTAACTACTTATCATTTGGAACTCGGTGCATATTTTTTTACACTCTCGTAAGAGATCACCATAAGTTTTTTTTTTACCATGTCCGCTTCCAATATGGAGCATATGGAATTTATCTCAACAGAAACGTTTCTACGACAAACTGCTTGTTACTCAGTTGCTCAACCTATCTTTTTCCAAAGAGAATATAAATAGAAGGATAGGGCTAGGACAGTAATAGTTTTTAGCTAATCGCTCTCGATACGCCCCGATCATAGGATAAGATAGATGGGAGGGGGGAGTCAAGACATCACATACATCCATGCTTTCGGACAGAAATTCATAAATTTAATTATTCAAGTTAATTATTTAAGGCTCGTATTTTTCCGGTCAGAATTTATATTAAATGGTCATAATATATCGGTCAGAATAAATAGTCTTAATTTAAATGAAATTAAAAAAAAACTAGCCTAACCTAACCTAATCTAACTTAACCAAAATTGTTAAAAAATATTCTGACCGTATATATTTTTATTCTGACCGTTCATATGTTCATTCTGACCAAAAATTGATTTAAATTCTGACCATTTAATTTGTTTCCATTATTTAATATGTTTTTACGATTTTTATATACTATTTAAGCCAAACGTTTTGGGTTAGGCAGTATTTTACATTCGATATAATGGTTTTAAAAAGCATTTCGTATTATAGTGCTTTTGGTATCATAGCGTAATGCCAAGATCACGATTCACTCGGTAATCAAAGGTTAAGGGCTTTAAAAAGATTAATATAAAATTATTGTACAAAATGACTCGCTATATTTATGCTCTGAAATCGACTAGAGACAAATAAATGTAAGTATGACAAATTGTCACTGTAAAAAATATAATTAAATATTATATTTTTAACTGACAGTTCATAATGCGAATCGTAACATGCCATCCTTAAAAATCACGTTCCCTGCCATGATGGCATCTCAGTTTCACTGTTTATTGACAGTATTTAAACCTAAGTTAGAAGCTAAAAAATAATTTAAAAAATGTATATATGCTAGAATACCTAAAATGATAAATACTTATCGACAATGTTAAGAGAAATACTGAATGACTTAATGGTTCAACTATTTACGTTTGCATCATGGGCATGGAGGTGTTAATAATTAGGAATCACGTATGAAAATAATTGCACTTTTGAAGACAATTCTTCAAAAGTCTTGATGTCCAATTTACGCTAATAGTTAATTTGTTTTTTTAATAGTTTATGAAATGAATGTTGCGTGTTCCATTACATAGATGTTTTATTTTATAAAAGTGAAGAAGTGACGGGTCCATGGAACAGTGGTCAACGTCGTTGGTTTCGATGTCGGACCTCACGGGTTCAAATCCCAGTACGCATTTTCTCAACTTTTTGATTTCTGTAAGAATGCATGGGTGTTTTTGATGTCTAAAAATCCCCTCCTTCCCACCCACCATTCCAATCCTAAATAACGGAGTGTAGCGAGAGCGATTAGCTAAACACTAGTCCTGCCCTGTCTTATTTATACTATCCATATTACTCTCCGAAAAAAAAGGAAGGTTGAACGATTGAGTAAAAAAAAATTGTGGTAGAAAAAACTCCTGTTTAGATACATCCATTAGAAGGTCATATGCTACACATTGGGATCGGACATTTTTTTTTTAAATGTGAAGACGTTAAGAGAATTATGATTTTCATAAAAAAAAATTCGACAAAATAAAATGTTTTTATCTGAAAGAAAAAGAAAATGTAATTTTTACTATTTATTATTATAATGATATAAAATAGATATTTTAAATCTCGTAAGATTTAAAATATTGTCGCCTACGGTAGCTCAGTTGGTTAGAGCTTGCTCTACCGATCACGCAGGTCTGGGTTCGATTCCCGGTCAGACCACAGTGAATTTGAGAATTATTCAATTCAAAGTTGTGATCGAAGACTGGGTGTTTGTGATGTCAATTCACATAATTTCCTCTCCTCCCATCCTTCTGATCCTTCAATAACTGGGTGCAGCAATAGCGATTAGCCAACCACTAGTCCTGTTCTCACTACTACCACTCACTTTGAAAAAAGTGAGGTTGGGCGACTGAGTAACTAACAGTTATAGTAGAAAAACTTCTGTTGAGATACCTCCATAAGGAGGCCATATGCTCAACATTGGGAGCGGACATGGATTAAAAAAAATATATTTCAATGTTAAAAAAAAAAACAAGTTTTAATATATATTTTTTTAATTCACTTCATGAAAGCCTAAAAGTCTTGATATAGTTTTAAATTACTTTTGAAATCGCCATTCTTAGATTCTTTCACAAATTTTCACGACTATCAAATATCACCATCGTTAAAAATATTTCTAAAGAAATTGCAAATTGAATTTTTAACCCACGAAGACGAAAGTTGCATTAATTTTCGCTGTCAGATTTCAAGGAGAAAAAAAATTAAAAGAAAACTAAGAGAAATAAACTAAAAACACGAGGCAAATAAGAGAGAGACTATTTCGTTACAGCGGAGCGAGTCTCTGCGCCAGTCATAATTAATAATTACGTTAAAAAAACTTCTATTATTAAAATGGCAAATGTCAAAAGTACAAAATAAAGTTTCCACTCGTTTACGCGGCTGCGGTGCCAGGGGTGCACAATTAAACTTAAATAGTAATTGAATAAACATTTCTACAATTCTGTTGTACATCAATATTATTTTATAGATTTACTTAAAAAACCAGGGCTGTGGAGTCGTGTAAAAAAAAGACGAGTCTGACTCCGAAGATTTTTTTCAATAATTTCATTTTTACTTACATATGTATATATAAGTAAATCAGATCATCTTTAGTCAGCCAAGCATGCAATCTCAACATTATTTACTATTGTCGTTTGAAAGCACATCATTAAATATATTTTTTTAAATGTTTCGAGCTGCTCATTTTTCACGACTCCGACTTCGGCCAAATCACACCGACTCCACGACTCCGACTACGACTCGACAACCCTGGCAAAAACATATTTCGTATTACATACATTTAAAAATTATGAAATAAAATTGATAATAATTTGTTCATTTTACATTAAAAAACATACATTTCTAAGGACTTAAATTTTAATTTAAAAAATATATATACTGACCTTGATACATCGACCTAAACCAGCGATGGACTACCAATACGGTAACAAGGGGCTCACTAAATCTTATGGCTATTCGTGATGTTCTGGGGAAGGTGTGAATTTTTTTATCCCTCTGCAATTATACCCAATAATTATTGAAGTCATCAAATGTTACTTTATACACTTATATTTTGCAACAGTCCACAGTATATCGTAATTTATTCAATATCAATAGCTGAAAAAACTTTCTTATACTAACTATATTGCTTATTTATGGATTATATAACTTTATGGAATATCTGAGAAAATATTTTATCTTAAGGGGCTCGCCGTCCTTAATAATATTTAACAAGGGACAAGCGCGAGCCCCTGCGAGCCCCCTTCAGGAACACCCCTGACCCAAACCCATTTGATTGCAGTAGTAAATTTGAATCGTTAAAATTATGTGCATTTACACAAGTTTTTTTACTAACGACCCGGGTTTCGCCTTTCGGAATCTTCAGTCGTTCAAGTGGACGGTTGAACTTACGTTGGCAAAATGGATTAACTTCAATGAAGTTCAACACGCTTGGGGAAATATTAACTTAGATTAAATCGACATTACCTTAAGAGGTTTCATATAATCTGCGATGTCTCTTTGACCTTCTTATTGGCTTAATAGTAATATAATCATTATCAATAAGATAAATATAATTAAAAAAATCCTTGAATAATCTGTCTGTCTTCCTGTAACGTTTAAAAAAACAACATCCCAGCCAAAACCACAACGCGTCGTCGGCCCTAGATAGTGTTCATTCAAAAGTACTAAGTGTAAGTAGAAATAAATTGTGTCAACCCTGCGCCGCACTGCCTGCGAAATAATGATGGTGAATTTTTTAATTTGTTAATTTGGCGAGATGAGAAAAAAGCAGATACAATCTCATGATAATTATTTCTAACCCAAAACGGCCGAATCGACCACTGTAATTAGCCTTCTAATACACATTTTAAACTTTACAGAGACCAACATTATAAGGTGACCACACTTTCACCATACTTACTAAAATAAATATGTATATACAAAAAAAGCATTTTTTTCATTTCATTAGAATATCGTATTTTTGTATATTTTTCAGGGTTGTGGAGTCGGAGTCGTGAAAAATAAGCGGCTCGATTTTAACATATATATATATATATATATATATACAGTGCTTTTTTTGAAAAAAAAAGTGCCGGAACGCACTTTTTTCGAGCATTTTCTAAGAAGGTATATTATTTATTATATATTCGAATATCATTTTGATAGAATTAATGACGGCATTTCATATAATGCATAGAAAATAAAACAAAATATACATATTTTAAAATAGAAAAAAATAAATTAAACATTTATTAAAATTTCGAGAAAAAAAGGTGCCGGAACGCCGTTCCGCCGCGTTACAGGGTAAAAAAAAGCACTGTTTATATTATATATATATATATATATATTTAATGATGTGTATTCAAACGACAATAGTCCATATTATTGATATTGCATGCTTGGCTGACTAAAGATGTTCTGATGGAATGCATGTTTATAAGTTAAAATGAAATTATTGAAAAAAATCTTCGGAGTCGGAGTCGTCCTTTTTTTACACGACTCCACAGCCCTGATATTTTAATTTATATTATAGAAGAATAATATAATAAAAAGAAGAATGTATTTTCTTATTCAATTTAAGATCATATAGTTTCGATTATATGAGTTATCTTTTGATACGGTATAATAAAAACTATTTAATGGAGATTTAAGTTTGTAATTTTTTTACTTAGAGTTTATTACTTAAATTACCTATGTAGATGTTTGTCGGGTCCATGGCGCAGCAGTTAGCGTTGTGGGCTTCCGTGCCGGATCTCACAGGCTCGAGTCCCAGTACGAACAGCAATTTTTCGATCGATTTCGGTTCAATGGTTTGGGTGCTTTGTAATGTCTTAAAATCGCACTCTTTCTGACCCTTAAGTAACTGGGCGTAGTGAGAGCAAACAGTTAACCACTAGTCCTGTCCTTGCCCTAGACTTATATCCTTACCACTCTCTCTCTGAAAAATAGAGGTTGATCGAGTGATAAACAGTTTCGTAAGGTTCTGTTAAGATACCTAAAATGGAAAAGGCCATATGCTCCACATTGGGAGCGAACAGGGATTTAAAAAAAAGATGTCTGTTAAATAAATTACAAAATCCTGTAAGCCTTATAAAGAAGAGAAAAAATATTATTTGCCTTTCTTCTGATTTTAAGCTGTACATATATTGAACCTTCTCATATTCCATAAAAAAATACATACATAAAAGCATGTCTACTTCCTGAATAACAATTAATGTATTAATTAATTGTGTCAATTTGAGGTGCACCTTTAATAATTGCTGATTCCTATTTTGATGACTTCTATCTGTCAGACAAACAGACCGTGACAGATGTCTGCAAATGTGATCATTTTTATATTGTCCGCTTAATTTCTGTTGCAATTTGGTTACAGAGCGTTGACGTGTTTTTATTTTTATTTTATTATTCGCTAACGGACGGTGGATTTTTGTAATGGTGAATTTTCGTCAGTCAAGTCTTGTGCCATTATTCAAGTGTCTGAATGATAATTGAAAAGCATTGATCATGAAGTAATCAAATGATGTGCTATAGCAGCGATTCCCCAACTATTTTTCAGAATCCTGTTACATTAATGCGGTGAACAGAAAGGAAACTGAAATTTTGTTTTAGTCTAAGCATAACAATTGTTTTAAGGTTCTATCGTGCAGTTTTTGCATTAAGTGTTGTAATAAAAGATAAACACAAAAAAAAGCCGATTGTCCGGAAATAAAATCGCAGAAAAAAGCCATAATGATCTTTATTAAAAGCAAACAGCAATAAATTTTAGATGGTTTTTATCTAGTCATCTAAAATTTGTTACTTTAATTAGTATCACATGATGATATGTTGTGATAATTTTGGAAACGGTCACATCAGTCTTGCATTGAGCTTAATATTTTTTTTTTATCAATGTCCGCTTCCAGTGTGGAGCATATGGTCTCCTAATAGAGGTATCTCACAGAAGTTTTTCTAAGAGAACTGTTTGTTATTCAGTCGCTCAACCTCACTTTTTTTCAAAGTAAGTAGTAGGAAAAGAAGGATAAGGCTAGAACAGGACTAGAGCAAGCTATAACCAACTGGGCATTCACAGCACGTGACATATTTACTTTTTATTTATAAGTTAATATAAAACAAATACTATTGTAGAAGCCTTTCCAATTGACAACAATATATTCGTAGCTGCACAAAAAATACTGTACCCTATAATTATTTTCAAAAAATAATATACATTGTATCGATGGTCTAGTTCCATAATACTACAACTAGAAATTGGTAGTTTCGAAAAAAATTAAAAGCGTCCAAATGTTTTGACGCATCCAAAACTGAGCTTATAAAAAGTTATGACAAATCATTAAGTCATTTATTTCAATTCAATTCAAATTCATTGCAACGTTAATAGAATGATAAGACGATATGTTAAGTTATGGATTGATGGAACTGAGAGAAGATTGTTTACATACTTGTATTTTGTTTCATATTTAAAAATTTGCCTACTGAGAGAAAACTAGTATTTTTTTTGAGCTTTAGAATAATGGTATTCGAATATAGTCGGTAATATATCTCAAAACACTAAATTTTTGACATATTATTCTATGGCACTAGGCTAAACCTATTATTTTCTCTGTGACAAATACATTGGCCATTTTTTTAATAAGTTTACTTATCTGTTTTAATGATTCTTCTTCTTCTTTGGCCATATACGCTCCCTATTTATTTTATTTTGTATTTATTTATTTAATTAACATTGCAAAAGGTTGACAAATTATAAATTAAAAACTTTTACAATGGGGAAAAAAAATAGTACAATTTAATATTAAAATCAGTAGAAAAAAAAATGGCAAAGAAGTCAACTGAGTAAGCTCCGACGAACTCTACTTTAATACATAAAAAATAGTATTCGTCGGAACTCACCCACGTCCACGTGGAATATGTCGACATCCGAAGCAATATTGTTGAACATATGGAGCATATGGCCCCCACCCGGCACCTCCATGTTTCCCTGTCTCCCGCCAATTGCTTTGCTTCCTTCCATGACATGCCAGCATCCCTCAGTTCCGCCGAGTACATCCTATGGATAGTACCCGACGGACGTCCGGGACGCCGGAATCCCACCGGTCGAAAGAAGAGGCAGGCAGGATTGAGGCTTTCCGGAGGCATCCGCAGCACGTGACCCAGCCAGTTCCAACGTCTCTCCATAACCACTGACGTGACGGGACGCTGTCTTGTACGCTCCCTTATCCCTGAATTCCTCACAAAATCAAACCACTTCACCCCATTATCCGACGCAAGCATCTGTTCTCGAAGCTCAGTATATGGTTTTTCTGAGTCTTCGTTAAGTGCCATGATTCGCAACCGTAAAGCAGTACCGGCAGCATGCGAGTGTTGAATAAGTGGCATTTGGTTTTAATCGAGTACAGCTGTGTGTCCCAGACAGTCCGCATTGAGTTGAATGTGGCTCCAGCCATTCCTAAACGAATGGCGAGCTCCTTTTATGTACTACAGTAGTTTGTAGTTTTAATAATAGCTCTTTTAAATACAATAATGATTGCTCGTAACATATCTTTAAAATATTGTATTCTTTAATATTCTGTTTTTATATTTGATTTATAAATATAAGTATGTATAGCTATACGGTACAGATATGCGTTAAGTTTTTCAATTGTTATTTGTAGATATGTTTTTCACTGTTCTGTTTTGTCACAAATCTGATTCTTTATATTCCGTTATTTCATGGGAGCAATGTTAAATGTAAATATTTATTTCGTCTTCTTTTATAACCCTCATTTGGGAAACACTGTGCTATTGTAACTTTGTCAGAATACCAAATGCATGCATTACAGACAAATCTAGTTTTTGCAGACAATTTACTAAAATAGATTAACGAATATATGTATAATATATATTGCTGCATCACTATTACGTTTAAAATGCTGGCTTCCAGATAGATAACCGATAATTTGCTTCAGAAGCAATTTATCATAAAAAAATAATGATACATCTTTTTTATGGCTGATGATGATGATGATGAGTAGCAAATTAACCTGAGTTATTGATATCGTCAGTAATTTTCTGCAACCTCGTATCTTAAAAAGGACGTGTTTTCAAGACACATAATTTTACCAAAAACTGGAATGGTTCTGTCCTCAATTTACTTGAGGAAGTTCATAAAGAAGGAAGTAAAAACAGTTCCATCTATGCTTCCTTTTTCTTTATGATAATCATAGCACATGACCAAATTATTATCATTGTCATAATTTTTATATTAATTTAAATAATAAGTGAATACAGGAAATAAAATAGGTAGTAAGTACCAAAAAAATAAATGAAAACAAGTGAGTATGCAAAAATGTCCTATGTGTCACTAGTGCCTATTTTATTTCCTGTATTTAAGTAAGGGCATGTTATGCTGGCGTCTGTAATTTAAAAATTTTCATCTGATAAGATTACATACATATGTAGCCAAATTATTACCAAGCGGTACTGTGTTTGAAAGAGTATCTAATATATAGACGAACTGGGAAAGAGTAAAAATATAATATTTTTACGAATTTCTCCTCCCCCCCAGCGTGAAGGCCATTTTACATTGTCAACTAAATTTACCCATATTTTTATAATCACGACCATTGAACAAATTTAAGTATTATTTACACTGAGCATTAAGATTTTTAAATACTGACCAAATAAATGTAAGTCATAAAAAACTGGACTCTCAAACTATGACAATATAACCATCAAAATCTCATCCGCACGACATTTTTTGACTGTGATTTGTCTCTAGTATAGATAAGTAATGATTGTGATTTAAACCCTTACGACCAAACGTCAAAAATATTATAAATACAATGCGGTTTACTATTTCGAAGAATTAATTATTTCATAGGGCTAACGATAATAGAATACTCACCATATCCGTGAACTAGGCGCTCCAAACGTGACTTTTTGACGCGGGCATACCTTTTTGATATTTATTGCCGGTATAAGTTAACAGCCTCTGGTTTTAAATTATTATTTTTGTGTGAGACGAGAGGTTAATACCGCGGCTACCGAAACATGGGGTCGCGGACTGGATCGGGGTCATGCCGAGTCAAATTCTGATATTTTGTTAATAACGCAACGGCGTTTACAGATAATCACTGTTTTAAGATAATGGATGATGTCTTTAGCGAGATGCGCCTCTTGGTAAGTCAGCGTGGAGCTGTGCTTCTCAAAACATGTAATCGAGATATTATATTTTAAGTTTTGTCTCTTGAATATTCTGATTTAACGAAGAGAAAATGTTGAGTACTTTAACGTGTATTAAAGTAAAAATAACAATGTACATATTTAGTTCCATACTAGATATATTAGTTAGTTGATAACTTTTCCAGATTAATTCTATTGTCCTAACTTTATGTGGTTTAATTATATATACTGGCTTAGACAAGGGTGGGCTGGAGGTGCACGAGCCCCTTGTTAAATTAAACTTAAGCTAGCGAGCTACGTGTTAAATTAAGAATCAAATCAGTATTATCCTGAAATATAAAAAAATATCTACGGCGGCATAAGTATAAAAATTGAGCATTCAAGAAGTGAAGTGAGCCAAGTAGTAAAAAGGTGACAGTTTTCTATTGGACTTTAAGTCACGTCTTTACTTGGTGTTTTGGTGGATTGAAGATTTTTATTTTACGCAGATGGCACAATAGCAGTATGTATTTATTAGGGTTACTTCACTTTTAATATTTTATGACATGTAAAATATTATAACATATCTAGCACAGTTTCTTCTAAAATACCACTTGGCTCCCTTCACCTCACAGAGGCTCAATTTAAACATGGAATTCTAACGAAAAGAATTGTACATATATTTCAATTTTAGATCTTCTAACTCTTGCAATCAGCAGTAGTTAATTATTTTTTTTCAGCTATTGACATTAATCATTTGACGGTATATTGTGTATTTTTACATTTTTTTTTAAATATCCAATTCATTCACTTCTTGTGCGTATGTGTTTGCTTTGGTTCGGTGATTCTTCCGAACACGAACTCTCCGAACACGAATACTCCGAACACGAATTCTCCGAATAAGAATACTTCGAACACCGATTCTTCCGAACACAGCCTTTATAATAAAAAAATGATTATTATATTTAAAATATTTAAATGTACGAAGTATTCGATGTGCGAATGTTTCTGTGTTCGGAAAATTCGGTGTTCAGAGAATTCTTGTTCGGAGAGTTCGTGTTCAGAAAGTTCGTGTTCAGAAAGTTCGTGTTCGAAAGAATCATGTTCGGAAGAATCCGTTCACCGTTTGCTTTTTATGTGTGTCTGCGAATCATTTAATTAAACAAGCATAGTTGATATTTAAAAAATATTGGAAATATTAAAATTTAATATGATTGAGTAAGCAAATAGTTAGCAGTTTTTTTAAAACTATAAGCATCTTACTTTGAGAAGTGCGTAAAAGCTGGATACAGGTATACTATGCCTAATTAAAGTAACAACTTAGAAGACGGCAGGTTAATTGACGGTTTAATAACTTTACTATTGCCTGTTCTGATGTAATATTTTACCTCGATTAGTGATGTTAGGTTATTGAGTGTTGTAAATTTATATATATCTGCATGTTTTCTTTTCCTATAAATAAAATTTAATAATATGAGCTGTACGCTCACGATTCTTGTGTCTTTTAAAGTAATGGACTAGTTTGAATTATTGCGTTGTATAATTCATCTCGTTCTTTGATATTGGAAACTTTAAAATTAATAGTAAGAAAAATAATTGAATGATCTTACAAAACAGATAATAGATCATCCATATCTAAGATTGCTAACTGTAAATCTCCTCAGATATCTATACATATTACCACACTATTTCATTCTAAGGCGTCACATTTACCATTTTGGTAAAGTCGTGCTAATTGACTGATTCTCTTCATTTACCACTTTTAGAGATTTTTGGTTCTCACGTCCAACAACTTGACCTGAAGATGGTATAACGTACGAGATTCACTACTTAAAGGCAAATGTTATCAGAGAGTTCCGCGGAAAATCTTAGCGAGAACTTTATACACGATTAACGCTGTAAAATGATACAACGAATTAAGTTACTTACAATATTTACTATTACTAGCTGTAAGCTCGTTGACCTCAACGGGGGGATTTTTGTTGCATTTTTAAGTAGTCAGAAAATTACAAACCTATTCATTGAATAAGCCAGAAATTCTAAAAATAAAATAAATATATCTCGGGGCATATATCGACAGCACTGCCCTGTAGTATTTAAATTGTAAATTATTTAATTTTTGGAATAATGTTTAAGTTTGCTCATTTTTCATTAGTACCATAAATCGACCTCGGACAATATATCGACAGCCCTGCAGTATTTTAATTGTAAAATATTTAATCGGGGACAATCATACGGACACTTTTAGGCAGTTCACTGTCAATGCTTAGTGGAAAGGCATTATATTAGTAAAAACACAATATTCCTTTGTACTTCATTCCACTTTATTTAATATGTCAGAACCGGTTTCGCTCATTACGAGCATCGTCAACTAATAAGAAATATAATTTAACAATGCTATTTATACAAAAATGAACAGTTATAAACAACAATTGGCATTGAAAAGAAAATACCAATTACATTAAAAGTGATTCTAAATTATCGACTATTATCCACTATGGACATTATCGACTATTAATATATAGATTTTCAATTGAAAGACAGAACATGGCATTACAGCTGACGCCAAAACGCCAAGAACTTGGCAAACCTGGGCGCGTAGGGGGAAAATGGTTTAGTCTAAAATCGGTAATTTTTTATAATGTCTAAAAAGGCTTAGGATTGCATGAAGCGTAATGTTTCAACCGGGGATTTCTGAAGAGTTCTCTTACTCCAATGTTCGGCAAACTTTTCAGTCAACTGAGCCAAATATCAACTATACAACGATTGAAATTTCTTTTGAGAGCCAATTTGTTTAAATTAGAATTATTTTCATATTGTACGTTTCCATAAAAATCTTGGTCGAACACGACCCGGGTTTCGCCTCTCGGCATCTTCCGGCGTTACTCAGTTCGCGAATGCACACGAAACCCGGGTCGTGTTCGACCAAGATTTTTATGGAAATGTACATTATGAAAACAATTCTAATTTAAAGTTAAATTTCCATCAAGCACCTTCAGTCGAAATTCTAAATTATATCAATTTGCTTAAACTTAAACTATATAGGTAGATAATGGTTATTTACTTGATTAGGGTACTCCTAAGCTGGTTTTTACTCAAAAGGTTCTCAATCTGATTGAAGTACGTTCGCTGAGATCGCCCCTTCCAACTCTATGTTTTAAGACCGAAAACCGACATCTGCACGAGGGACACGAAGTTTTAATCGTGTCCCTCGAATGTGGTATTTTTTGGAAGAGCCAGACCCAACGGCCCAAAGAGCCGCTTGTGACTCACGAGCCGCAGTTTGCCGACCACTGCCTTACTACTAGTAATATGTATAATGTATTATGTGGGCCCTTGAGAGGTGAAGTGAGCCAACTAATAAAATGGTAAATCTTTTTTCTTCGACTTTTAATTACAATCACGTCTTTATTTGGTGTTTTGGTGGATTGCATATTTTTATATTACGTAGATAACGCCATTGCAATGTGTATTAACTGAGGTAACTTCACCTTTACGATACTTTAAGACGTGTAGAATATTACAACGCGTCCAATTTTATTTTCTAAAATACCACTTGGCTCACTTCACTTCTAATGGGCCCATGGCATATCATAGTTACAATGGCATATCAACTCATTTCTCAAATTTTAAGACTAAACACCTGTTTCTTTTCGCACACATAAATATAATAGAGACAGTTTGTACATAATATTGTATTTACTTTTTATTACGGTACTCAATTAATTAAGAATTGAAATCTATAAGTATGATACACATACATTGGGGGAACGTTTTCAAAGCACGAAAAACGCGTCACACAAATTCGTTCAACACAATTGTCAATATTAATTTTCTATTGAAAATGAAGCTTTAACAAGAGGATGTAAAATCTTTTTGATGTTAATGATTAAATATTAATTACCAGAGGAACTGTAAATATGTGTAAAACTTTAGAGCAGTTGTTAAACTGTCTGATTAATTGTATGTATACCGTTATCTGGAAAATTTGATTGAGTATTTTCAATTTTGTCATCGACATAATTTCAATACTTTGTAAATTCAAATTATAAAAAAAGCAATTTGGTTTTGTAATACGTATTTCTTTTGAATAATTTGTTTATTGAACTTTGTGTAATACTATTTGTTGTACCAGTATAAGAGTCGAAATAAGTTGCATTATAATGTTTTAAAAAGTAATTATTGCCTACTAACTCGAAGTTGCCAAAGCGACACAAATGTTTACACGATGGCCCAAAACGTTCCGGTCATTTTAACATTTTAACAACGACAAGGTGAGTGTCCCCATAAAACTATTGTCTCGGAGATACTTTTAAGGGTGTCTTTACTTTCACAATATGGTGATATTTTATAAATAAATAAAACTTCATTTACACCAAACGAGTACGCGGCAGGGCATTCTCGGCTGAGCAACAATATTGAGCGACTAATTGTCTTTTTGTGTTTCGTTCGATTCAACAACACTGTCAAACGCCTGTTCAGACATCCCGTGAGCGAAAAAATAGTAATGCCTTCTATTCACTTGGTCATTTGAATCACTCGTCGGATCGCTCGACCAAATCCCGTGAATCGCGCTTAGATTGATTGTATTCGGAGTTCACTCTCTCGGTTGGTCTAAATCAGTGATCCGTAAAGAGTTTTTTTCAATATTTTTAAAAGTAAAAACATGTTTAATTTTTTTTATTTTTTCGGATTTTGGAATTTTATAAGAACCAAAACGATCACATAAATTATTCTAGTTGATCGAAATAAAAATATTTCTTTTTGCCGTGTACAAATACTGTATAAATGTGGTATGTTTTAAGCTCGCTGCGTCAGGTCATCCGAATCCTAACATATGTGTTAATACATATTTGTATTATCTTTTTTAGGAGGTATTGTGGTTAAATACTGAAATTTTTCATACAATGTGGCGAGCCGAGAAATTTCCACATCGAAAATTTCTGCCTTAATAAGTTCATTAGAAGTCCATATCTTCAACACTGGTAGCGGACATGGTTTAATTTTTACTAGCAGACTATTTTGGTATATATATGATAAAACTCTTGAGTGTTCTTTTACCAAAAGCATCCATTGACGTCTTTTTTTGGTAGCAAAAGAAAATGTTTTGAACATTGATTATTTTTGAGTGTATACTTAATAGAACGTTAGTATAAAAAATATATTGCTTTAGATTTGAATAATATAAAAAAAAACTTTTTTTTTTTGCTCAGGCCAATAATGACACTTCCGTGCTTATTTAAATTATAATTATAAAGTATTTTTATTTAGTATTTTCTTCGCTCACCTTGTCTTCACCTAAGTATATAATAGTATCTGAATCTGGCAAATACGTACCATAAGTAGTAACTGCGTAAACATCATCAATCAATGTTGTGAGCGTGGGGACCGAGTTGTCCAATTAGTGGACCACAATGTGACCGCGGTCTTCGCTTGCAAACACCTTCGTAATTCCTTTACACAAACAAGTAAGCATTAAGAAAATTAAGAAATTCAAAGACAACCGCTAGAAACTTCACCAGAATTATAGCGTATATATTAATTGTTGATAATACAGGAAATATGTTAAATCGTCATAGATTTTATCTATGAATATGTACAACAACGATGACCCTGCGAGTGGTAGGGAACCTGCGACTGTATAATTCAGGTTTTATACTATAATTGAAGTCTTTTATCTGACACGCATAACCTTCATATTGTACAGAGGTATCTCATTTTTAAGAATAAGATCATTTACATTTACACGAATGTTTGTAAATAAGTCAATAAACAATTTTCTTTCAATTCTAGGTATCGCTGTAGACCCCTACACTTCGCCTCAAGGCTCACCTTAATACTCAACCTTTTTGTCCTCCGGGCCGCATTCCGATTTTTGCTTCTCTACGTGGGCCGCAACATATGTATAGTAAAGTATAAATATTACACATACTATACTGCATACATATGTATGTATTATGATGTCAAATAATAAAACTATTTGATTTAATGTAAATATATACATATGTATACATTTATGTATTTTTAAGTTAAAAATAATAATGAGCAACAAATAAAAAATACGTAAAAAGTACACAAAAATACCAATGCATCCAAAATCTTAAATCGTCTACATAAAAATTTATGTGAATTTTGATATTGAGTCAAACTTTTAACTATCTTCGTCAAATCAGGTTCCTGATTACTACATGCTACTCTTAATACACCATCTAAGTGAGAATCAGTAAGCTGATATCTATATACGCTCTTCGGATATTTTATTTTAGAATATGATGATTCACAGATACGTAGATGAGAATGATGTGAGCAGAAGCTAGGCCGCACATAAGAGCTGATTGGGCCGCAGGTTGAGTATGGCTGCCTTAGGTGACCACTGTCATTGGTGAAAAGGCATTATACAAAAAAATAATGTTTTGTTCTTATTCCTCGGATCAGGACCAGTTTCGCTCGTTGGGAGCGTTTTAACATATATTATAAATATAGTTTTTGGATTATTTCCCGTTATTTGGAGGATTTTTTTTTTAAATTCAAAAGCGAAGTAAAATGAATAAATTAGGTAATAATAAAAATTTAGGTTTTTAGTTTTTTAGTAGGAAAAAATAATTTGCTAGGTTAGGTTAGGTATTTTAAACATTCTTGTGTTTTCAGTGGCAAGCAGGTTTCCACTTTCCATTTTGCAACCAAAAGTGCCCCGAATATCTCGTGGTCTTCATCTTCATCATTATTGATTGCCAATTAAAATTTCACAAAAAAAACAAATTAATGAAATTATTTTTTAAATATTATTCAAACGCCTCCAGATAACAGGAAAACACCAGTTTTGTAATTAGTTCAATTAGTCCTGACCATAATAATTAATTGTGGAATAAGTACAAAACAGTGTTTAGTTATTTTTTAATGGATTTCGGTGTATCCAGATTTGTTTTTTGAAGATGTTCTTCTAAAATGAAAAAGTCCCATACTGGTATATTTTTTAATTAATTCTCAATATATTTTGCCTTCGAGACTGAACAAAGCTACTGAATCTTCTTAACGATAGTCGGTCTAATATTTGAGCCCATTTAGTTATGGTTTTTGATATAAAACAGTAAAAAAAAATCTTTTATTAAACAAAATACATGAATCCAATTAAATATCTAGATTGTAAATCCTAAAAACGAAAATCCAGTAACATGTAATCGCTATTTGTTGTGTTTGATGTGTAAAACTTTTTTCTTTGAGTGTATAAGCGCATTATGACCGAATTGCGTGTATACCCGGCGCCATGTTATTAACGCACCTTGTTACAAAACCTCTCACTTAAATAAAGCCTCCAATTCGACAGGGCTGTACACCACGTGTGGCCATTCTGGCAATATTAATTTCCACAATAATTGCCAATATGGCCAGAAAAATATTTATCTTTTTATGAATTGTTGCTAATATAAAGTTAACCCCAATTCACCAAACATTTGACAAAAATAATTTTGATAGTTTATGATATTAGAAGACAAAAATATTGTTAATATACAATTTCGAGAATATAAAATTAAAGAAACAGTCCACAAAAAATTGTTTACGAAAACGTCCACTTCTCTTGATCAGTCGAACAGCCCTTGCAACCGGTTACTCATATAACGTACGCGAGGAATAAGATTTAATAAAAAAATGCTTTTTTATTGTTTCGACCAAGCAGGTAAAAATTGGGTGCATGTAATTTTATATTTTTGAGAATATAAGGATCTATATATTAATAGTCGTTAATGTCCGTCCGTCCGTCCGTCCGTCTGTAAATTGTCCCCGATTTCCCCTTCCCCTCCTCCGCCCCAGCCACGCTGTCAACATTTTTTTATTCATACTAAAGAGATACTTTTTTCGTTTGTATATTATGGTCGCGATTTCGCCTTTTCGATGACGTCAAGAAAGACGGTCCCCCTCCTCCCCATCCTGCCCCGCTGTCGTCATTAATTCATTTCTTCATTTTTCTCTGACGTCATGAGTGAATTTTTGAAATCATGACATTTTTATTTTATTATGTGTAAAAACAATTAATTTTCAAAAAATATTCTGTCAAGCTGTGGGATTCGATACCATGCCCCAATTTTCATGCGCGACGTTCGGACACCTAAACCACTGCTCCACAAGTCCAGTTGATGGTTACGAAAAAAAAACTCTATTTAAAGTTTTAGTTAACTAATAATGACATCTGTGGGTGAAATCTTGCACTAAACGAATTTGACCGTTCTGCAGCGTTTTGAGAGGCTATATAAGGCTGCTCAATTAAATATAATAATTTAATATATAATAATTTGATTAACTATTTATTTATATATATATACGAAAAATGGTTGTTAGCAAGCTTAAACATTATTCCAAATATTAAATAATTTACGAGGTCTATTTCTGCTAATACGAAAAATAGTTGTTAGCAAACTTAAACATTATTCCAAAAATTAAGTAAATAACAAGGACTATTTTTGCTACTATGAAAAATGGTTGTTAGCAAACTTAAACATTATTCCAAAAATTAAATAATTTACGAGGTCTATTTCTGCTAATAGGAAAAATAATTGTTAGCAAACTTAAACATTATTCCAAAAATTAAGTAATTTACAAGGACTATTTTTGCTACTATGAAAAATGGTTGTTAGCAAACTTAAACATTATTCCAAAAATTTAATAATTTACGAGGTCTATTTCTGCTAATACGAAAAATAATTGTTAGCAAACTTAAACATTATTCCAAAAATTAAGTAATTTACAAGGACTATTTTTGCTACTATGAAAAATGGTTGTTAGCAAACTTAAACATTATTCAAAAAATTCAATAATTTACGAGGTCTATTTCTGCTAATACGAAAAATAATTGTTAGCAAACTTAAACATTATTCCAAAAATTAAGTAATTTACAAGGACTATTTTTGCTACTATGAAAAATGGTTGTTAGCAAACTTAAACATTATTCCAAAAAATCAATAATTTACGAGGTCTATTTCTGCTAATACGAAAAATAATTGTTAGCAAACTTAAACATTATTCCAAAAATTAAGTAATTTACAAGGACTATTTTTGCTACTATGAAAAATAGTTGTTAGCAAACTTAAAAATTATACCAAAAATAAAATAATTTACTAAATAGGAAAAATAATTGTTAGCAAACTTACGAGAAATTAAATAATTTACGAGGTCTATTTCTGCTAATAGGAAAAATAATTGTTAGCAAACTTAAACATTATTCCAAAAATTGAGTAATTTACAAGGACTATTTTTGCTACTATGAAAAATGGTTGTTAGCAAACTTAAACATTATTCCAAAAATTCAATAATTTACGAGGTCTATTTCTGCTAATACGAAAAATAATTGTTAGCAAACTTAAACATTATTCCAAAAATTAAGTAATTTACAAGGACTATTTTTGCTACTATGAAAAATAATTGTTAGCAAACTTAAAAATTATACCAAAAATAAAATAATTTACTAAATAGGAAAAATAATTGTTAGCAAACTTACGAGAAATTAAATAATTTACGAGGTCTATTTCTGCTAATAGGAAAAATAATTGTTAGCAAACTTAAACATTATTCCAAAAAATAAGTAATTTACAAGGACTATTTTTGCTACTATGAAAAATGGTTGTTAGCAAACTTAAACATTATTCCAAAAATTCAATAATTTACGAGGTCTATTTCTGCTAATACGAAAAATAATTGTTAGCAAACTTAAACATTATTCCAAAAATTAATTAATTTACAAGGACTATTTTTGCTACTATGAAAAATGGTTGTTAGCAAACTTAAACATTATTCCAAAAATTCAATAATTTACGAGGTCTATTTCTGCTAATACGAAAAATAATTGTTAGCAAACTTAAACATTATTCCAAAAATTAAGTAATTTACAAGGACTATTTTTGCTACTATGAAAAATAGTTGTTAGCAAACTTAAAAATTATACCAAAAATAAAATAATTTACTAAATAGGAAAAATAATTGTTAGCAAACTTACGAGAAATTAAATAATTTACGAGGTCTATTTCTGCTAATAGGAAAAATAATTGTTAGCAAACTTAAACATTATTCCAAAAATTGAGTAATTTACAAGGACTATTTTTGCTACTATGAAAAATGGTTGTTAGCAAACTTAAACATTATTCCAAAAATTCAATAATTTACGAGGTCTATTTCTGCTAATACGAAAAATAATTGTTAGCAAACTTAAACATTATTCCAAAAATTAAGTAATTTACAAGGACTATTTTTGCTACTATGAAAAATAATTGTTAGCAAACTTAAAAATTATACCAAAAATAAAATAATTTACTAAATAGGAAAAATAATTGTTAGCAAACTTACGAGAAATTAAATAATTTACGAGGTCTATTTCTGCTAATAGGAAAAATAATTGTTAGCAAACTTAAACATTATTCCAAAAAATAAGTAATTTACAAGGACTATTTTTGCTACTATGAAAAATGGTTGTTAGCAAACTTAAACATTATTCCAAAAATTCAATAATTTACGAGGTCTATTTCTGCTAATACGAAAAATGGTTGTTAGCAAACTTAAACATTATTCCAAAAATTGAGTAATTTACAAGGACTATTTTTGCTACTATGAAAAATGGTTGTTAGCAAACTTAAACATTATTTCAAAAAATCAATAATTTACGAGGTCTATTTCTGCTAATAGGAAAAATAATTGTTAGCAAACTTAAACATTATTCCAAAAATTAAGTAATTTACAAGGACTATTTTTGCTACTATGAAAAATGGTTGTTAGCAAACTTAAACATTATTCCAAAAATTCAATAATTTACGAGGTCTATTTCTGCTAATAGGAAAAATAATTGTTAGCAAACTTAAACATTATTCCAAAAAATAAGTAATTTACAAGGACTATTTTTGCTACTATGAAAAATGGTTGTTAGCAAACTTAAACATTATTCCAAAAATTCAATAATTTACGAGGTCTATTTCTGCTAATACGAAAAATAATTGTTAGCAAACTTAAACATTATTCCAAAAATTAAGTAATTTACAAGGACTATTTTTGTTACTATGAAAAATGGTTGTTAGCAAACTTAAACATTATTCCAAAAATTAAATAATTTACGAGGTCTATTTCTGCTTCTACGAAAAATGGTTGTTAGCAAACTTAAATATTATTTCAAAAATTAAGTAATTTACAAGGACTTTTTTTGTTACTACGAAAAATAGTTAACAAACTTAAACATTATTCCAAAAATTCAATAACTTACGAAATTTCTGCTATTACGAAAAATAGTTGTTGGCAAACTAGAACATGATTCCAAAAATAAATAATTTACAATTTAAATACTGCAGGGCAGGGCTGTCGATATACGCCCCCAGATATATTTCTTTTACTATCAGAATTTCTGGATTATTCAATAAATAGGTTAGTAATTTATTTTTGACGCCTGTAAATTTTCTGACTACTTAAAAATGCAACAAAAATCCCCCCGTTGAGGTCAACGGGCTTACAGCTAGTAATAAATAATAACAACGTAATCATACAATATATAAAACAAATCGACGTAATTAGATAGCAACATTATCTACCGATTCACAAACCAGTGACGATGAGATCCAACACAAACTCAAAAATAATATCATTATCTCCTACTTGATTCAATTGCCGCTCTGGGTCACATGATCAAATATTTATTTTTTTGCCAAGTCATCTGATAGCAGCAACAATATTATTACATCTGCCAAGCAAATCCTAAGAATTTTAATGAAATAATGAAAGATCCGCTGACATAATGTTTTAAGAAATATTGTATGTTTAGTTTAAAATTAATTACCATACCGATACTTTGTTTGGTTAGTTTATCACCGCGACATTGTCATGAATATGATTTTTGTGTTGACTGATGCATAGCAACTATTTATCAACTTACCTCTTTTGGTTGTTATTATAAGTTAACTATAATTTATCAAATTTGATATCTCTAGTTCGCCTTGATTTAGGAAAAATTTAATATATTTAGAAATCAGAATGTATTATTGTTTAAATAGTAATGTATATTTATCAATCATCTAATAAATAATTTAATAATCGTCTAATAATATAAATAATAAAAACAGTCGGAACAGTCTAAGAATGGCTGTTGATGATGACTTGATTTCGAGTTGGTATGTCAATACCGGTATCCATGGTGTGTTTTCAGTACCGGAAAGAATTGAAAATTATTTTTGAATCTGTCAACTTTTCAGTTTGTCTCGAAAAAAATATATACTTCTATAAAAAACAGATACGGGGGTTACGGAAAAAATATGTGACTCAAAAGGGGCCACGGCTCCAAAAATGTTGAGAAACTATGATCTATAGTAGTCTATTAAAGATCTTTCAAGTCTGCAAAATAATTAAATGAATTTTGATGCGATTGCCCAATTGTTTTCTTTATTAGCTCTCTTTTTTATTAATTTGTTTATTTCTTCATTATGTCTTACTTAAATACATTTTTTTAATGCACGGAGATTCCTAAATAACATCTATTTATCATATTATGAATAATGAAAAAGTCAGTCAACCAACAAAATGGCCACTATTGCTCTATATTTGTTTTGTTTAACAAGTAGCGAAACTTCTAAAATTGGTCGAAAAGCGATGAGTTACAAAGTCACCCCAGACAAATTTATATAATTATTATCGGTGAGCGGTTATCGTATAGATTTAAAACATTCATTTATCTATGAGCACGTTCTGTTAAGCACCGAATGATGATGACTTTTCCAAAAAACTACATCGCTACTCACGAAAACAAACTCACTCAACATTTAATATTACTCTAATAATAACTTATGTAACTGCAGGGGACTTTTTTTATCATCAATTGAATATTCCCGCCAACTTAGTTACCAGCAACTTCGTCCTTGACTACAATGTTCTCCATTCGGTAAGTTGATCCCAGTTTCATCTCGTGTAGCTGAGCTTGTAGTAGTAGATATCTGACCAACGGCAATGTGAACTATCTGGCCGCCACTACAGGAAAACTCTGTTTACATTCCTAGTTTGAATTCGAGCAATGAGTATTAAAATCACAACTATTCGACTAAGTACTATATATTTAAGGCAGTTGGACATCGTGAACTATTTAAATAAGAAAAATTAAAAAGCTAACCGTTGGAGGATTTCTTTTTGAAAAATTAAAACTGACTGTTCTTCTAACAGTTATTAGTCATTCAGTCCTTGTTTATTATTTTCCCTCACGTGGGTCTCTCTTCTTCGCGCACGTTAATATGTATAATTAAGCCCCAGTTGTACTTATAATAGAATAAAATATGGATTTTAAGAACCAATTAACAGGCAAGTAATAAACAAATACATTTTACAATAATGACAGTCGACAAGATCGTAAATCCAGTTGTTACCAACGATATATGGCGTAAGTATAATATTTTCAGCACCTCGGGTCCACGGGCTTATCGGGAGTCCGCAGGTTTTTTGCGGGGGTCCGCAAAAATGTTCATTCTTTCAACATTCTTTGTGATAAAATATGAACATGTGAAATAAAATATTTTCGGGAGTCCGCAGATTTTTGTTTTCAGATTCAGGGGTACGTGGCATGAAAAAGGTTAGGAAGCACTGTCGTAAGGCACATTAAAAAAACTGATTGCTCTTCAAACACACAGCAACTTGTTAAAGCCCTTTGCTTTAAACACTATTTTTTCAAAACTTCAGTACAAACAAATACGCCAAAAGAAGTATTATAATTTGAAGACCAAACGTTTGGAAATGAAATGAAAAATTACATTACGTTGATGAATTATTTATATGTGTATAAAATTATGAGTGTTATAGAAAACCAATATAAAACACTATTCATATTTAGGCCCTCTAATTTAGCTCTGCAACAAGCATACTTTGTGAATAAAATTATATTATTATAATTTTATGCACAATCATGACATTAAAATAATATTAAAGTAAATATATTATTGTTATTCGTCGAATATTATGTTATTGTGCAAAATAGCATTCATAAAATTCTAAAATCACCATAAATAATCATGGAATCTAATCATGAAGTACTTTTACTACTTAATTAGTAATTTTATTAAATATACTGTATTGGGTTTTCTTATATTATATATCTATAAACTTCCACGGATCACTGTTTGAATATTGTTGCTCAATATTTAATCAAGGCTGTGGTGTCATTAAAAAATAAAATACTCTAAATTAAAACATGGCTTCGATACCGAATCCGACTGCATTCGGTTTTAAAAAAAAATCCATTGAAATATTTTTCGATTATTTCACTTTCTTTTAGTACATACAGTCATCATTTCACTTATAGACTTATTTTCGACTTTATCATTATTTTATCTCAATATTTCGATAAAGAATCGAAAAATACTTCTCTCGTTTTTTTTACAAAACAATATTTATTCATTAAAATGATTTATTGTTTGAAATGGGTTTGGACCTTTAATATTTTTTTAAGCTTAGTTGCATGCTTTTAAGGTGTTCACTGCCAATATTTGGTGGAATGGCATTATAATAATAAAAAAAAAAGATTTTTAATACTTTTTCCATTTCCATTTCCATTTCAATTTAATTTTTATAAATAGCACTGTTTATATATTTTTCTTATCAGTTGATAATGCTCGCGATGAGCGAAACCGGTCCTGATCAAATAAATTTTATGTGGAAAAAGTCCAAAAAATCTTTTTTATTATTATTATTAGTTGCATGGATTAGCGCCACTTTTTACTCTAGTGATTTGTATATAACAACAAAAAAAGAAATCTGTTTTTTACTCTAACTCCAATAAATTTTATGATTCCGACTCCGAATCCACAGCCTTTTATTTAATGAATTTATTTATGTATTAACACAAATTTGGATGAATTTATGTAAAGAAGTAAGTAGTAAATACTAATGAAATGTAAAAAAAAATGTATTTATATCCGATACTATTTATTACGTGTCCAACAGGCAGATATAAAAACATTTGTGTTAATTATTTTTATTTTTCCGCAAAAAGATTCAATTCAATCTTTCTTTTACGGTTTTTTAATTGTATTTTAAATTTCCAGCCTATACCAAATTGGGCGTACAACTGATAAGTTATCACTGTATTCGAAGTAATATGTGATAAAATTAATTTATAACTTTAATGAGAAACTTCATATTATCAAGGATTTTTTATTGTATGATGAACATTGCTTATTAAATTATATTACGGTCAAAATATAACATACCTACTACAAACTCTATTATTTCGTTGTATGTACAAACCTTTATTATGTAACCGCTTTGGCTTGTTCAGCTAAAAGCATTTTTCAGCGTATTTGTTTCCACTTTGTTTTATCCCGATTTGATCTGTTAAATTGAAAGCTTTTTGTGCAATTATATTCTCGTACACTCGAAAATAAAACAATCATTATTCATTACACCACCATCAGTGTAATTAAAATGTGTTACAATTACATTGTATGATAAAGGTAATGTGGTGTGTACAAGGCAATATTCAATTATGTTAAAAATGATTTGGGAATCACTTAACGCTCTGGTAGTTTTTAATATATTTTGAGCATGACAATATGTTAATATCTAAAATTGATTCAACTTTTAAATTCGCAGTCAACAAACATCAATGCAGGATTAAATTCAGACATGCGTTGTCATGTCTTTCATCCGACCGTTAATAGATAACCGCAAGAAGGTTATTATAGTGTTCAATATTTTTAATATTTCTAAAATTTACACTATCAAAGATTTATAAAGAACTTACCAAGCCATTTTAATATTATAGAGGTGTTGTTTTCAACAATTGAATTGGTTAATTCATATTTATTGATCAATGTTAAAATTGGCACATATATTACAAAAAAATTATATCTATGCAACTTTTCCTTAAACTTGTCGCTTATCATTCACTTTTTAAAATGATGCGTTCATATTTGCACCATAATCGCCTAATATTTGCATTTTTTTTTATCAATGTCTGTTCCCAATGTGGAGCATATCATTTTCTAATTAGGCTCCGACTTTAGAGAAATCGGTTTTTGATTTCGAATATTTCCTAAAACTAGATTTTAGTCGATTTTTTAAGATACACAAAAAAAAATCATTTAATAATAACGATTGATTTATAAAACTTGCGAACGGTGTCCCGAGGAGTTTGTCCACAGCGAAAATATATGTATTTAATATTTTTAAAGCATGCATTGATTTATGCTGATTTTAGAACTATATATTTCATCTCCTTTTATATACAACCAATTTGGTGTCAAGTCAAAATATTTACGTTTATAATTTAATAATGACACATATTGAATTGTTATTCTTATATTTGAAACCTGACTACTAAATTGAAAAAGCGTTTTTGAAATCCGAAAAAATCTATGTATTTAATTTGTTTCATAAAAATTTCATCAGCCCAAAGAAAGGGTAAGTGTTTTTTTTTTCCATTTTCAACCTCAAACTTTACAGACAAAGTGGTTGAATATATGTAGAGTACAACTACACACTGATTGCTTAAAAAAATGTTTAAATTTTGTTTAAATTAAAATAAATTTATCTCGTGTTAAAAAGTTTGTTTTTAAATTGAAAAAGGATAAATAAATAAAAACAACTTGCCGCTAACTATTCTCCAACTAATAGTTTACCCATTTTTTATTTATAAGCAACAATCTTTTGATTTTATTTTACCAACTTGAGATATAGAATCAAACCAAATAGTAATGCATTTACTGAGCTTTTGTTATATTGCTGGTAAATTTTGTAGGGTTATTTTATTTCAGCTGATCGAGTTAAATGCAAACTAAATTTGTAACAGATTATTAAATAGAAGGCACCAAGCTTAAAACAAGAAGATAACGTCCTATTTAAAATGTAAGCTAAGACATATATCTCTGTATTTTTTTCATACGTTCCCACTAGGGATTCTGTGTCAAAACAACCTGAGAATAAATTTTCTTTAATTTAAAAATAGAACAACATTTCTAAATCGGAAGGAATAAAAAAAGGTAAGTCTTTAAAAATTTTCAAGGAAATGGTTTCATCGGCAAAATCAAACGACGTGTTTGAAAAAGCAATAAGATGTTATCGTCTTTTTTCATACATCGAACATGATTATTACGAGGACCAAAATTGCTCGTTATATCAGAGAAAATATATTTTTAAACGCTTACAAACATACCCATCACATGAAGACATGAAGTATCTGAAGCGGTCACATAACACAAAAAGTCGCAACTCAAACAAAAATACACAATTAGAATTTATGTATACACACGTTACACACATATAATATTTTTCTGTCAATCCATTTTTTCAAATTTAAAATTGATGGTTATTTCGTTGTGTTCACTCTCATTGACGATATTTTTGTTCGGTATGCCCGAGAAGTAGCTCGTTATAAAAGTGAATAAATGTATGAGGAAAACCATAAACTAAAATGTCAACGAATGCTTCCTCATTACATCCGAGATCTCGCTATTTTCGTGATCGTAATAACCAAGTTCAACTGTATTTAACTTCAAGTTTAAATTAGTTCTTAAGTAGGTAGTGACAGAGT
Source organism: Himalopsyche anomala (assembly GCA_031772345.1). Classification (NCBI taxonomy): domain Eukaryota; kingdom Metazoa; phylum Arthropoda; class Insecta; order Trichoptera; family Rhyacophilidae; genus Himalopsyche; species Himalopsyche anomala. The sequence goes on from CM062838.1 coordinate 20,356,258, forward strand.
TTATGGCCGAATAAAATCTAAATATACATAACGAAATTATTTAAACGGTTACCTATTGGTTTGTTATTTGAGTAATGAATTGTATTATTTGTACCCACACACATACTATGAGTGAAAATATGAAAATATTATTTATCTAAAGTTAACTTCGCATATTAATTTTACTACGTCACTTATTTATAACGGCTACTTTTTAGATTTACAATGAATAAAAATCAACCCAAAGTTTGGAATAAAATCTCAGAAAACAGATTTACTAAAATTATTTATTTTAGATGTATATCCATACACCATGTCTTTATTATTTTTTAAAAAAGAAATATACATATTTAAATAATATTACTGAACTACATGCATATAAATATTTATTTAAAAAAAAATAAAGAAAAACCGAAACATCAGAACCCTAGTCCCCACCCACTCTACATTCATATAATGAGGCCTCCGAATTTTAGATTTTGATTTTGTTTCCTCTCCCTTCCAACGTCAAATGTTAAACTACGATCTAATGTCAGGTTCTCGTAAAAAAAAATACTTTAAAATCGAAACGCACGTAGGTTAAAAACAAATAAAGTCGCTCTTTGATGACTATCGTGGCAACATATAATAATACCTAGTTTTTGAAATCGTGGACGCACACAGTGTAATTTAATCAAATATTGGTTTATGGCAGCTGTATAAAAATCTATCAAAAAAACAATTACATACACAACTTTACACCTTTTATACATACTATGAGAATAAATGCCTCTCCCCTAAATTATCGCCGATCTACAGACATGATGAAAATATTAAATGGTTTTTAATTCAGTATGTACGTTAGGTCAGCCTACTAAAAAGGGTATTAAATCTTACCACCGTCTTATCGAATCTACAGTTCGAAGTTAAACTCTTTCCTTAGCAGTATTTTACATTTTTTAGTCTTTGTTCCGTCTTTTTAGCACTTTTATTTCATTCCCTCTCGCGTTTTCGTTCGACTCCCGAGTTCCGCTACATGTGGAAACGTGACTTATAGAATTGTGCGCCGCCAATTGCTTTTTATTGAGTTAACACGTTGAATATTATATTACTAGCAAGTTATACAGTGTCGAACGTACGTCTAGTTCTTTTAGTATGCACCAGTTTGCACTCCGCGGTCTGAATTCTAAATTATCACGAGGCAACACTGTAATCTAATACAGATACCTACCGCCACACTGCCATACCTGCCTATTTTAAATTAATCAATATTTTTCATACATTAAAATCAACACAACAAATGATACAAAATATTTTTCTTTTGGTTCATAATAAGACCCAAAAATGTACTATATTTATACATTAGCATAATATTGAAACGTTTGATTGTATCTAGTTTCAGGTAGATGGTTCTTTTCTTCTGTTTTATTTGTCATATACAGTGGGTCCTCTTCTTATGCGGTTAGTGCATTCCGAAAAATTTAGTTAAGTCAAAAACCGCGTAAGTCAAGAAATAGCTAAATTTCTTTATATATCATCTCGTATATTTTATTCGGTAGGTTTTCTAAGTACATATTTTCCTACATATAGTTTTTTTCCATTACGTATAAGAAATAAAATAAATACATCATGAACCCAACGGTGAATGTAATTTACTCAACATACGTCTGTGTATACTATTTCAGTATAATAATTACGGTTTTTTCATTAAATTTATTGAAATATTTATCTAGTGATGCTTGTACGAAATCTCTTTTTTTCTCATAATAAATAAGTTTATAACACACATTTGCATCCTGCATCGTTTAATAAACGTTTATAAATCGATCACCATCAGGATTTAAGGTCATATGCATCTAAGCCATACATTTCTGTGTCTATCAAATTAAAGCATTCTTCCAATTCTTTAATTACAATTACAGATACAAAATCCAAAGAAATCGATATGTGATAACAGTTATAATTGTTATTTTTTTAATGTCTTATTCGCGTAACTACAAAACCGTGTACATAGAGGACTGACTGTATAGTTACGCAAATTAAGAAAACAAAACACATTTTTTTCATAGTTCACTGTTGATGTTGGATACTTTAAACGATTAGTTTTAAACATAAAGCAACAACGTGCAATTAGCAAATAGGAAACCATTAAAAGAGTAATTAAATTCAGGTTTCTTGTAAATAGATTTATATCTAAGCGATTCTTATACTATTCTTTTGAAATAAATATTATCACGAGTAAAATATAAATTAACTTGCTTAACCAGAAGTAACTTATAATCGAATTTGTGTACAATATGAAATGTACAAAGAAAAGCATTAAAATCAGTATTTAAATACTCTCATATTAAGAACCTTGTACTACACCTAACTTTGTAATAAATGATTTTTTTAAAAGTATTAAATCTATCGCAATAAAAAACCATTACTTTTCTACAACAAGCAGCTTCAGTTATGATAAATTTGAAATAGAAATATCAGGCTTCATTTATAAAATATTGCGGTTTTTTATCGATAAATATAGAAAACTTTAAGTAGTCACCGATAATAACAGTATATTAACAAATCACTTATCCATCTGTACATAGGTCAAATACTAACAACGAATAATAATATTGGCAGAGTCGTCCCGAAAATATAAAATAACCGTAACTCAACGTATGGTCCAAACCACTACAACCGAACATACATTATTACTTAACGTCTGAATTGGTTCGGATGTAGGTTTCCTACTTTATTTAACTGCTAAGTAAAATATTGAGTCAGCCGCCAGCTTTTCTCTTTTCTCTCCCTGCAATCATTGATTTTCAAAGGTACGTATCGATGGAAATTTAATTAGCCAGCACTGGAGATATATACATGCGGGTATCTAAAAGTAGTAACATTAATTTGTACGGGAATATTCTATTTTTTTTATTCATTCTCATTAAAATCAATAAAATTCACGATGACGCAATTGAGTAGAAAAATAAATTTTAATATTAACCTTACCAATTTTAAGATGTTCACTGTAGGGATTATACAAAAACCGACTTTAAAAAAAATCGGTTTTCGAATGTCAATATTGTTATAAAACCGGTTTTATCCAGTTTTCGAAGTTTTACAAACAATGGATAATTCAATTAAAATAGCGAGATAAAGTTAATTGTTTATGTTGTTTATTCATATACATAATAATACACAAGAAATTATATGGTGTTACTCTTCAGAAAATATGATTTAAGAAAACACAAAGCGTCCACTAATCGTTTTGTAACAAAATTTCCTGATATCGAAAATACCCTTTTGCTGGGTAATGGTGTGGGGCATATTGTATTTAAACCATCAAATAAAAGATCCAAATTTTCTGTCGTTTTGTTTATGGACTCGTTTATGGAAAATTCGGCACAACCGGTTACGAAGTTGGAAACCCGGTTTTCGTATGTCGCAAATTTAGCCAAATAACCGGTTTTTGAAAACCGACAAGCTCTAGTTCACTGTCAATACTTTGAGCAAGAGCAATATGTTCAAAAAATAAAACATTCAGTTGTGGCAGTTCTTCTTTTGTTTTATATGATCAGGACCAATTTCGCTCATGGCGAGCATTATTATCTGATGATAATGCGTCATTAAATGCTCGACATGTGGCTAAACTAACTTGATATAGGTAAGTCGATTTCCAAGGTTTCACGAAATTGCCGTGTTAATGAAAACCGTTACAATATTTATTTCATTGGTAAACTGTAAAAAGATTATTTATGAATTATAGACATACATATAGAAATAAGTATAATGAAAAATAATTATTTAATCATCATGAAAATTTAGGAGATCGCTAATGAGGCATCAAAAAATAAATAATATATGTACATAATTAAAAATTATTCTTGATGATCGCAACATTTTAAATTTTTCAGTCCAAGCAGTCCATGCCCGCTCCCAATGTAAAGGATATGGCCTTAGTGGAGGTATCTCAACAGAAGTTTAAAGAGTGGGGATAGAAAGAATATGGGACTAGGGACAAGACTAGTGATAAACTAATCGCTCTTGCTACGCACCGTTATTTTAGGATAAGAAGGATGGAACTAAGTTTTTAGACATCACAAACATCCATGCCATCTAGAACTCTGCAAGGGCCGAAATTTTACAAAATTACGTCCGAGTCTAATACCACACTTGTTACCCGAACCCAACCCGAAGCCCGGATTTATACTCATTAGCCCGAAAAAACCCGTTTTTTTCAAATTTACAACAATTTACGATTCTCTATAGAACTGATAATAATTTAAATCATCATGGCTGACTTATGACACGAACATATGCAATCTAAAATATTTTTCTTAAGAAATAAATTCCTTACCCGGACCTGGCCCGAACCCTAATCTCAATTGCGCTTACCCGCCCAAAGGCGGGCCGGGCCGGGCCGGGTAAGGGCCCGAGAGCCTGGCCCGGGCCCGTACAGATGTCTAATGCCTTCGAACAGAAATCGAAAGTTCCATTATATTACGATACTAAGAAAAAAGAGATGCAACGGATGCGTGGTTTCAAAATTTCATAAAATGATTTTTCAATCGATTTATGAAATTGTGTTCGAATGCATGAAATTCTGTGATGTCTAAATTCCAATTATTTAAATTTCAACATAATTTTCAAAAATATTTTTATTCAAAAATTCCTAATTAAAATTTTTAAAATAGATGCCATAATAATAAAAAAATATGTCAAATTGATAAACAATCGCTATCACCAAATTATGGTTTTATTACTTTTTACAAACAATATCACTTTTATCTTTCAACGATGAAAGTAAACATCGCCTACTCCATCCACTATTATCGCACGTTTAATAAAGCAAAATATATGTGGTATCGCGTATCGAAAAAAATGGTTATTTGAATGAATTATTCCACTTTAATGTCAAAAAAAATATAGTTTAGTTCGACCAACAATAAAATACCGATTATGTATTGCTAAAATTTTACTTAGTATTCCCTTGGCAAGAGACATCTATATTATAAGCCGTATACTATTGTAATAATTACCATTTGGTTTGCGTCATCGCTTGTAATGTGACACATGGCTAACAATAAATTAAATATTCCAAAAAAAATCGGAAATTAAAAAACAGTCAATCCCTTAAAAATATTGCATTTAATTTGTAATATATATTAAATATTATTTTTATAAAATAAAAACAGCCATCTATGTTTATGTGACATTATCAATATTATATATTTTTTAAAAGAGCTTTATAAAAATGACAATAGACGTCAGGTGTGAAAATAAACAAAAAGTTATATTGTTTCTAATTGTCTTTTTGCACGGTTTCGAAATTGCACGGTTCAGTGTGACGAAGCCTATATTTAATTTAGAGATATCCATTTTATGATTGTTCATCTAGTTTTTTTTCTTACGTAGCTGTTTTGCATGGATCGTACACCCGTATAAGGCAAGAATTGAGTGTCAACATGAAATAATATAATTTGATCATAGGAAATTGAAATGATGCATTTCTGCATATGTACTTACTTTGTTTTGGTACTTGGTGCCTTTTTTATTTCATGTAATAATTTGCGCATACTACAAGCGAATAGGGGCTGGTTAATAGCCAGACGGAGAATAATAAACCAATATATGATTAAGATTAATAATTATATTTCAAGGAGTCCGCAAACAACAAATATCTAATTACTAGCTATATTATTGTCCCGGCATTTCGGGATCAATTCTTCATTTATTATAATTTATTTAAATTCAATTATTACATATTCATTTCAATACTATATTATGTGAACAATATTTTTAGCCTTTGGCTGATCATCGCCGACGATTTTGAGTGCAAACACTGTCAAGGGATCATGACGAGTAGAGTTTCATCTTCATGCTTGATAACTGTTGTGGATGCCATTGGTATAGTTCATGGTTATGTGAGAATGTTCTTCTTATCGTTTGTGAAAGGGAAATTCGAAAATGGATAATTCTCCGCTAAATCTTTTGATTTTACAATTGCCGCATGAAAATTTAGTATCTGCCACATTTATACTATAATATTTTGGTTTCTCGAACACAGTTTGAGTTGTTATGACAACATAAGTGATGACAACCGTTTGAAGTGATATCACCAGGGCTGTGGAGTCGGAGTTGGAGTCGAAGTCGGAGTCGCGGTATTTTGGCCGGAGTCGTGAAAAATGAAGGATTTTTTTTTTGAAAAATATATTTGATGATGTGTATTCAAACAAAATGAGCCTAAGTGTTGAGATTTCATGCTTGGCTGACTAAAGATGATCTGATGGATTGCATATATATAAGTTAAAATGAAATTATTGAAAAATCTCCTCCGAGTCGCAGTCGTTTATTATTTTAAAGCTGAAGTCGGAGTCGTCTTTTTTTTACACGACTCCACAGCCCTGGATGTCACATCATACCAAAGGAAGCAGAATCGAAAACATGATCGTCAAAAAGTTGATAATTGAAAATATCCCAGTTGACTTAGAAATTGCAACCAGAATGGCATATTATGAAAATGTCAAGTCGCTACTGTTTATAACTTTTGAGAAGTTCTTGCGACGGATAGATAAAAATATTACCAATTATATATTAAAGAGTTGTTTTGAAATGGGATTAATTGAAATAGCAAATTTAAAATTTGTCTCCCCCTAGTGGTCTAGTTGATATGACATTTTCCCTAACAATTAGGTCGGTCTGGGTTCAATTTCCAGTAATTTCAAGATAGACTGCGATTTTTTCTATTCGAATTTGAGATCATAGATATGGATGTTTGTGATGTTTCTTCTACTTGAATTAACCTTAAAGCCCTTGTCTCATTGAGTTTATCTCGTAAGATTTTCTTATATCATTATACTAAAAAAAAGAATTTATATTTACATACAATTTGTAATATATATACAGCAAATTGAACATTGTCAACTGGTTAAAGTTAATAGGATTAAAAATTAATTATTATTACTATTTATTTTAAAATTCATAAAAAATAAATACTAAAATTTGAGCATATGGCAAATTTTTTAAGTTAACAAAAAATTATATAAATTAATACGACTTAGAATAATTTATTCAGTAGAATAGAGGGCATCGAAAAATAGTGTTTAATTGAAGGCTTTATGAAATACGACAATTATCATTTCACTGCAAAAAAATAAGCTCATTGTTTTCTTTAATATAACTATAAACATCGTAGGTATGTTTTTTTTTCTCTCGAAGGCTTTTTTTAAAAAATAACTTTAGGCTCAGTCAGTCTAAATAACATCCTTCAATGGGTTATGAACTGTTGTTACATTTGAAAAACCTTTGGTACCAAAATAAAGCTTCGATGTAGGTTTCCTACTTTAAATGCTAACTGGACCATTTATTTAATTTCGACAACTGCGGATGAAAAAATAAAAGTTTTAAGCTCATAAATACACAAGCGAGCAAAGATATGTTCAGCCATTTCTTCAATACGGACGTATGCAAAAAATAATTGACATCTTCAGTAGTATACGTCATTGCGTCAGAGAAGCGAAGGTTTTGTTAGGTAGTTAAAATGAATTTATGGCTCTGCTTTTTCCATAAGGCTTCTTTCATTGACTTAAACACTTATTTTTCATCGTATTTTGGTTATCTCAAAAATATTGCTAAGAATGAATAGTAACACGTTTTTTACAAATATTATAAATAAGCAATGAGGGTAATAAAACATATGGTAAGCACTAGATAGCTTCAAAACTGAATCAAAATTGTTATGTTATACGAATACGGATGCATGAAAAATTTAGCAATACAATGATTCAAGTTTTTTATGCCACATCCGCTAACAATCTGGTACAAGTGAACTAATAACAGAAATATTTTTAACCATTACTGGTTGTAATTCGCTCGCCATATATTTTCACATGATTAAAACGGAGAAGTTAGAAGATGATTAAAAGCTTATCGCTCTTGTTTAATTCCATTTTCTAGATCGGACTATGTGGAAGGAAAATGATGAAAACATTTCGTAATAATATGCGTTGGGATACATTTGTTAAGTTAGTTAGTTAAGGATTCAAACACTTGACCGCGCAAACAAGTATAACCAAATCAAAAAATCGTTTACCATTCAGCTGCACGACACGATCCTAAATATTGTACTTCTTGTCCTATTATATTTGTATTTTATTCATGCAATATAAGTTTTGATTTAAAAAATGCTACCTGTAAAGAATCTTTAGATATTTATTTTTTCCATATCTGACAGGCATATCTTTTCTCCAGTTAAATTTAAATTCAACTTCTTTGTTTTATCCCATTCCGAAAGACTTCGGCATCTCAGTTTTAAAACATAACTGAATACATTTAAAAGAACTTTCAATATGTTTAGCGTATTGTCATGGTAATTCGTATGATTTCACGTAATGTTATATTGCCCATATTTCAAGGGCGCACATAACATATCAACTATACGAAGGGTCAGATGATTATTTTACAACACTGACCAGCAGATTTGAAACTTTTTTTCATTATCCATAATGAGAACGTAATTAAACAATTCAAATGATTAAATTTCATTTGAATTCCACTTTGGTATGTTTGTAAAAATATTTAGTAAGATTAGCAATCTTTTGACCCATATATGCTAAGTAGCTTAAAAATTCGTGATTAAAATAAAAACGTTAGTAAAATTCTCATTCAGCTGTACCCCGATCTACCATTTTCGCATTCTTCGTTTTCCCGCCCATATCGTTAATTTTTCATAATCCCGGCTAAATATCCATAAAACAATGAGATTTAATCCCGGATAAACTGTTCAAACGATTTTGTCGATCTAAATATCATTGTGCCGTTAAACCAGGGATACCCAACCCCTACCCTAAAGGGATACCCTTGTGCCCGCGGGTGCTATGACGCCTGTGGAATGATTTCTGTGGGCCCACCAACATTGTCCGCAACAATTTTTTAAATGAATATTATACTTTTTTACAAAATGTTTATTTTGCTTTTGTTTTTTGGTTGTTAAAATACAAAAAAATAATATATATATATAAATGTCGCCCGCTGTGGTCTAGTTGGTTAGAGCTTGCTCTACCGATCAGGTGGGTCTGGGTTCGATTCCCGGCAAGGTCAGTATGAAATTGGATTTTTTCAATTTTAATTTGAGATCTAAGTCATGGGTGTTTGTGAAGTTAATTCTCCTTGAGTTAATCTCATGTGACTTTCAAAAATTCTCATCGAGTATATCTCGTATGATCTTTCAACTTAAAAATATTTGACGCATTGGCGTAAGCTGTAATGTCAAATATTTTTTTTTAAATTAAAAAAAAAATGTATTTATCATTTTTGTCCAATTAAAAATATCATTAGAAAAAATAAGTGGTCCCCACCGCCCGTCCAATATTTTAGAATGCGATCTAGGGTCCAAAAACGTTGACGATCCTTGCGTTAGAGGGCTATTAAATGCTAAATGTTTAAATGCTAGTACCAAACTGCAAACAGGCGAGATAGTCAAGAACTGTTCTATTAAAAAAAGTTAAATAAATGAATATTTTTTTGTATTATTTGAATCATTCGTGCATCCAAGATCGGGGCTTCACTGTACCTTTATATTTTAATATACCCTCAAACCGGAAACTTTTTCACTTTGTAATTACGTCAAGTAGGTAGTTTCTCAAGATTCATTTTTTTTTCAAAAATGCAAATATGTAGCTTTATTCCTTTAAAAATTTCGTTCCTAATAACTTAGTTTTTTTCTTATAATTCTTGTATAAGTATATAAATACTTCTTACGCCAATACTAATCCTAATTAAAAGAAAATTTACAACGCTGTAGTGGCGTATTACCAAGTGAATGCAAATTAAATGAATAAGTCTTATAGACAACATCTGTTCACCCACGCTGGAAATAAGATTTGCAGACTCGATAACCACAATAAAAATAAACAATACAGGATTTGATATTTGGCCTCTCAATTCTTTGTCTTTCGAACGGCACTGTGACCCTCTGACAAGAGATCTAATTCGGAGCGAACATTATGCGGTCTCCATGTAGAAAGATGCCTTCGATAATGGGAACCGAAGATCATTAGGCCTTGATACTGTCATGTCTACATCTATTGAATGATGGATTTTTTGTTTCGCTGAGTGGAGTAATACGGTTGTGTTTGTTGATGATGTCTGGTTTATGTCATGTTTCAAACTCACTGACACAGTACCAACAAGAAACACTTAGCGTAACGCTTATACAAATATTCTTATGCGTGTTTTTATTTCATACTTTTATTTGTAGTTCATGTTTTGAATATGAGTAGATCGTCTTCTAAAAAACATGGAAGTCTTATCTAATAGCAGCATCGATAGCACAGTCGCCATCTAGCGTTTGAATATGATAATATTCAATCTCAGATATTAAGTAAGCTAGCCACAAAGATTATATAATTTCGTGG